>PVIU01010577.1:0-69332 GCA_004026605.1 Ondatra zibethicus | reverse complement strand
AAGGGGAAAGGAGAGGGTGGAGAGAGAGTAGGAGGGGAGGGGAGGGAAGAGAAGAGGAAAGGAAAAGAGAAGAGGAAAGGAGAGGAGAAGGGAGAGGAGAGGGGAGGGGAGAGGAGAGGAGAGGAGAGGAGAGGAGAGGAGAGAGAAAACATTCATGGATACACAGAGCCCAGTTGTCTTCTTTCTATGCAAGTGGTTCATGATAGGAGTGACATAGGAACCTCATTGCTCTGATGACAGCCCCAAGATCATGCAGAGCCATAGATTGTGTAGAACAATCACCCTTACATCCTCAACTGACCCATTTTCCCCAACCTGCTTTCATGTTTTTATCCCTCTCTTGAATTGATATGTACCTGTTTGTTCAGACAGAATCATACAGAAAAGCATGACTTCTCCTCTTAGTCTTTCAGCCTTACCAGTCAATAATCTGGAAATGTCCCAGGTACACCCTGCCTGCCACGCTAAGCTTGCCTTGACTCACACTGTTGGGGTCCATAGTTACATCTGCATCCTCCCTAGTCAAGTGATCGCCCTCCATTTGATTCCCTCCTCTCCAGCCTCCCTAAACACACTTTTTCTGAGAACTCCCCTTCTCCATATTTTCGGGGTGGCTCTGTGCTTCCTTTAAGATCTGTTGTAGCCTCTGGGCTCTAGATTTGCCTTCATCATCTCATTTTTAAGAACCTCATTGCTATTTGTCTCTTTGTCTGTCCAGGTCAAAGCAGATCCTCTTATACTTGTAGATGCCACATCTCTCTGTTGCTTGAACCCTGCTCTCTCCTTGGAGGAGTGCTGCTTACTTAGAAGCAATGAATAGATCTGATGCTTGTCACCGTTTGTCAGTTTTGTATTTTCTTAGGTGTCTTCTCACATAGACAGGCTGTGAGATCAGAGCATCAAGGATAGCATGAAGACTCAGAGCAGGTGAACAGTGTAAGTCCTAGGCAGCCTCTCTATTTATCCAAGTTCATCAGTTACCCAAGATTAACTCCAGTAAGCAATGATTGTAAACCTCTTAGGTAAAGTCAGCCATTATCAAAGGGTTCCCTGCATCAGCATTACCTGAGAGCTTAGTTGGGAACTCCATGGTGTGAGGCCAACCTTAGATGTCCAGAATAAGAAAGCCTACGGTGACTTTGAAGCCTGTAGGCCATACCAGCCCTCCAAAGTGACCCCTTTTTCACATTCAAGTGGAGGCATGCTTACTTTAGGCAATGGCCATTGCATAAATAAATCGCTGAATATCTGCTGGTTACAATGGGGGAGAGTTTTCCACTTAATGCAACTTTTTCTCTGTATGGAAACTTAGGGACCAGTCTTCCTTTCTTCTGCCATCTTCTCTGCTACATCACATGCTTAGGGAACACTTTGTTTTCTGTTGTTTGCTTTCATAGACAAAGCCTGAAGATAGTGTGTTTACACTCACTTTTTAGTGACTGGAATTTAGCTGCAGTGGCCATACCTGTCTGCGTGAGAACCTGGGAATGTCAGCCCCAAAGAAGACACAGGCTTATGAACAATGTGACAGTCTCTACCCTTCAAACTCTGACTGAGCCTTTCCTAAGAGCAGACCAGGACTTCATCTGTGTTATGGTGACAGGGGAGAGTCTTCAGTCACTAAGTTAAAGTGATTTAGACAGGGTGGTTGAGAGATACTAGTGCAATGTATAGGAGGGATCCAGAGAGGTCGCTGGAGGCTCCTCACTCACTGAAGTGTTTGTGAGGTACTGGAGGATGGGTGAGGACAGTCTTCTCTTTGTGGTTGGCACTGCTGTGCCAAATGTTATATTTATGGTATTTTGAACACTATATAAGAAAGAGGAAAGCCAAGTTCAGGAAGGTTATGTGGCTTGTCCTGGTCAGACAGCTAGTTAGCAGCTTGTCCTGCATACACTTAGTTAGTAGCTTGTCCAGGTCATACAGCTAGTTAGTAGCTTATCCTGGTCATATAACTAGTTAGCAGCTTGTCCTCATCATACAGTTAGTTAGTAGCTTGTTTTCATCATATAGCTAGTTAGCAGCTTATCCTGGTTATATAGCTAATCATGCATACAGTTAGTTAGTAGCTTGTCCTGGTCATATAGCTAGTTAGTAGGTTGTCCTGCACACAGCTAGTTAGCAGCTTGTCCTAGTCATATAGCTAGTTAGCAGCTTGCCCTCATCAAACAGCTAGTTAGCAACTAGTCCTGGTCATACAGTTAGTTAGCAGCTTGTCCTCATCATACAGCTAATTAACAGCTTGTCCTCATCATAAAGCTAGTTAGTAGCTTGTCCTGGTCATACAGCTATTTAGTAGCTTGTCCTGGTCATACAGCTAGTTAACAGCTTGTCCTCATCATATAGCTAGTTAGTAGCTTGTCCTGGTCATACAGCTAGTTAGCAGCTTGCCCTCAGCTAGTTAGCACCTTGTCCTGGTCATACAGCTAGTTAGTAGCTTGTACTCATCACACAACTAGTTAGCTACATGGAGGTGTGTGCTGAGTCTATAGCTGGGGACCCCAAAGACTTGTATTTTTGATCAATAACTGAGTATGCTTTTAGGGTAAATACTAGGAACTTCTCCTCGCCCCCCTGAAAAGCATGAGGAACATTCCACAGGTGCCAGAAGGAAGTCTTGAGGTAGCTTTATCCGGGTTTCCATCAGGAGCTTTGGGCATTCTACTTCAGACTTCTGTTCCCTCCTTCACAGTCTCTTCTTTCAGAAGGAATCCTGGGCATGACAGCCTCAGAGGCACCAAGGCTCAGCCTCCCAGCAGGCCCTTCCTTTCCCAGCATAGTCATCTGTTTCCGTTGCTATAACAAATAACCTGGTGCTGAGGAAGTTTGAACTGAAAAAAATCTCATTTAGTTCAGTTCTAAAGATCTGAGATTTGGACACATGCTTCTGCACAGTTCTCATGGTGGCTCTCAACATGGTGGTGGGCATAGCAAAGACAGATGACATGGTAAGTCCAGAAGTCAGAGATTGCAGAGGGGCTTGTTTTGTTTGTTCTTTATGTAATAATCCATTCTTAAAGGAACCAGCTCATTCCCTGAGACCAGCATAATCCCATTCCTAGGACAACATCGTCAATGACGTGAGAACCTTTTTTCCTATCAAAGGTAGTTACTCCGACAAGGACCCATGTATCCTGAGCCTCCTGTGCCAATTAGCCAACCATGCCCAACTGTGATGTCCAGTGCCTACCAGGGGTATGAGACATAGTTACCACCCAGAGCACGGATAGAGGACAGAGGTCATTTGCTTGCACCTGGTATGGGTGTTGGCATATCTTTTTTTTTTATGAAAAGAAATCACCTAGCTGAATTATTTTCCCTTTTGTTCTCTTGTCCCTTTGTGTAACCCCCAAATTATTCTTTTCCAACCATTACCTAACCATTTCCCTACAACTCTCAATACCCCTCCATCAAGACCTGTGCTTCTGGCAAATGAACTTGATTAAGGGGCACACACAAACTAAATAAAAAGCATAGCACCTGGGGCCCACTCTCAGCTCCCTTCAGAGAACTGGACGTTCTGTACCGTTTACATCAGGCCCAGGACAGGGCTCTTTATCATATTTGAAGGAGATCCTGAGTATGAGCTCAAGGCCACACACACTCGTCCAACTCTGGCTGTGCCAGGTTCCTTGCTTCAGATGGAAGCATGGAGGCTCCTGAACACCAGCTTACCAACGCATAGCTATACTAGTACCCGGCATGTCTGAGTTCCCCCTGAGTGCCAGGTAGTCCCAATCAATCCTGAGCTGAGAGAAATCCTCCGTTTGGATAAAAATTAGATAAAATGTATTTTAAAGTAAAGCTTGATATTGCAAAGATGTCCTTTTTTTTGCAAAGAAGTTTTCTTCTAAATTGAAAAAAAAATAAATGAAATATTTTCTTGGTTGTTTTTGTTTTTTTTTTTTAAAAATCAGAGTCCTAAATATTTCAGCCATCTGTTCTCTATTATTTCTGCAGCTCTGTGTCGAATATGTGGGGGGTAGGGTGGAAGAGATTTAAATGGCCATTGAAATTGTTTTAAGTAATTAAAACTGATAAAAATTGTAAGTTTTTACCTAATCCCTGGATGATTTGATTGGAGTCAGCCAGATGTAAAAATGCCTGAGACAAATTATTCTGTGCCTATATGACATGCAATTTTGACAAAATATCTTTAAAACAGCTGCTAAGTATGCAATCTGGGAATTTGACAGTGCAGAAGGACAATTCTGTGTACTCAGGAAAGCTTGGCAAAAATCCATTCTAACTTTGGTCATTAGAATGAATTGTGTTCATTCAAGATGAAACCATGTGTGGATAATGAGAAGGCAAGTAAGACTCCTGACTTTTCCCTGTGCAGCCAGTATGCTGTGGGTGCATATGTCAGGGTAATACCGGAGTTCTGGTCAACCTTTTTTTTTTTGAATCCATATGGCATTTTCCTCATTGAGCTCTCTATAATTCCAACAACAGCCGGTGTGTCTGTGACACCCATATTACCTTCCACAATTTCTTGATGCAATGTGAGTCTATTTTCCCACTACTGGCTCTGATACTTACTGTCATATGACCTTGAGTTTGTCACTTAGCTTTTCAGGCTGAATACATGTGCGTGCGTGCACACACACACACACAAACACACACACACAGTGCGTGTGCGTGCACACACACAGACACAGAGAGAGAGCGAGACAGAGAGAGACAGAGAGCGAGACAAAGACAGACAGACATACACAGACATACACACAGATAGTGAGTTTTATCTTTGATTATAGTCTGTTATGCACATAAGCTCATAGTTTGGTAAAGAGCAAATGATCACTGTCTATTAGCTTCCTTTTTTGTTCTTTGTCAACGTCTTAGTGGAGTGTTTCCATTTCAAGGGTAGAAACTTATTTCTTCAATTTACCTGATAGATATTTGGTATCTTTCTCAAATATGAAGGAGTAAATAGTTGGCGGGTGAAGGAATTAAGTTTGCAATTTCTTCAGTACCTCTTGAACCAACACTGGTTGTGCGAAACATAAGGATTCTGTCCTAAGGCTTGTCAGCTCATAGTGGATGAGTGTGGTAGGGATGCACCTTTCCAATGCAGCAGCCACCACTTCATCAGAGTATCTGTTTCCACATCTCTTCTTACTTGTGTCAGTATATCACGTGACTTCATCTTCCTGTGATCCTGAGGCCTTCTCTTTCTGCGTTCTCCCAGGGGGTAATTAGTGATTTCATCACTATGCCTAGCCTGTAACTCATCGCTGTATCCCCCATCCTGAGAAAGAAGACTTTTCTAGGTTTATCACTGTGAGGACTGTGATGGCTGTAGTCCACAACTACCTGCTATTTGTTAAGCTGTTTAAATGTATTGTTATGTTTAGTTCTCATAAGACCCTTCAACATAGGTGCTAAATATTCCCTAATATATCATTGAAGAAACTGAGGCTCAGAGATGAGAAATAACTTGTATGAGGGCTTAGAGCTTCAGATCTATCTCTGTGCCTTCAAGGAGGAAACAAAGTTCATAGATCACTCTTTGTATCCCTTTAGAACTGTGACCCCATTACTGATGTCTTTGGGTCTCTTCCCAGTTTCTATAGTTGAAATTTGTCTGCCGTGCACATAGTTTCTTCTCTCAAATGTCAGATCCCCAGAGTACTGGCCACATACCAGCAGTTGATGATGCTTTTTGCTTCATGTTCTTTCTATGACAGATCCTATCCAGACTCATTATTTTAATTATGACTAGAGATGTTGATGACTTTCATAGCCATCTCTCTTGCTCAGAAAATTCCACCAAATTCCCAGTTAATTATGTGCCAGAGATATTCTTACAGATGACCACAGGCACCTCCAGCTGAACCTGCTCTTCTTATAGTTTTTGATTTCTATTAATGATCTCCCTATTTATTTCCCTCTAATACCAGAAAGAAATCTGAGATTCATTTTAAGTTCCAACTCCCCTCATCTCCACATCCAATCAATCCATTTGGATCTAGCAATATATTTCCTTTTTCTAGACTGAATCCTTCACTGTCTTTACCACGATCCTTACATAGACTCTTGCCAGCCCTCAGCTGGATTCTTGCAATGGCTTTTGGAGGGAATAAGTGCCCAGTAACCTTTCTTGCCTGCCTAATGCATTACTAATTCTCATTCTCAATGGTTTTGGGATTTTTTAGAGTTCCTTTTTCTATTTTTGAATCTTATATAATTAGAACCATAGAGTGTGCATTTCTGAACTTTTTTCATTAAAAATGGTATTTATGAGTCAAACTCATTGTGTGTGGTATGCTTAGTATTCATTATTTTATCCTTACATAGTATGGCCTTATATGGATATATAAAATGTGTGTACTTTCTTCTTAAGACCTGCCTTGCTTCCTATTTTAGTTGTAATGAAACCTGCTGCTCTGATCACTCTGTATGGGTTTTTATGCATAGTATTTGGACTCCATTTCTTTGGATAACCTGGAGTGGAGCTATTCTTTGAGTTAAACAGGTACTAGCAGATGGAATGGTGACGTTGGATTCCCCTCTGTATGCTATGAATATGTTTTATTGCCATTTGGTTAATAAAGAAG
Source organism: Ondatra zibethicus (assembly GCA_004026605.1). NCBI lineage: Eukaryota > Metazoa > Chordata > Mammalia > Rodentia > Cricetidae > Ondatra > Ondatra zibethicus. The sequence continues at coordinate 62,772 of PVIU01010577.1, read as the reverse complement.
GGGCTTTCAGCCAATTGCTTAGCAGAATATAGCCAGGCTGGAAAAGATATATATAGAGAGAAAGTAGGCAGAGTCAGGGAGACACCATGTAGTCGCCGCAGGAGACATACGCTGGACCGAACCTTGTCAGTAGGCCACAAGCACATGACAATACATAGATTAATCAAAATGGGCTATTTTAAGATGTAAGAGCTAGCTAAAAATATGCTTAAACTATTGGCCTAATAGTATTGTAATTAATACAGTTTCCATGCAATTATTTTGGGTCTGGGTGGCTGGGAAATAAACAAACAGTCTCTGCCAATATTCTGGGTTATTGTTGACAGTCTTGTAATGTTAACTCTTCTAATATTAGGTATATAGGGATAATTCTTTGTGGTTTTAAGTTACGTTATTCTGAAGACTACTGAGTGTAACGCCTTAACACAGACATGCATGGGGGGGTTATCTATCAATCTCTTCTCTATGGTATATATGAGACCATGTTTTAAAAATATCCATATTAATGATATCTAGCTATATTTTTGCATTTATTTGTTTTTTGTCACATTTGAGAAAGAACTTTATCTATTAAGATTAATAATTTTGTTGTATTTTAGAAGATACATTATTCTATGTTTCACAATAAGCCCATGTAATCTGTCTAAAGTTGATTTCTCTGAATGAGGTGTTAAATAGAGATGATGGCTCATTTTAGCAATATGGATATCAGCTGATAGTGTATGATTACAAAAGTATTGTGTTTCTGCAAGTCGTTGTAATTGGACTTTTGCAATATGTTATGTGACTGTAAATATGTGGGCTCATAGCTAGATTCCCCATCCCTTTCTGTTGATAGCTTTGTTTACTAATGTTTTGTTAACTCATTTGACTTGGTTATTATAAATTTATCTTACATTTTGAAATTAATGTGAAGTCTAAGACTGTCTACACTCTAAAACCAAATAGCAGCTAATTATTATTTCACATATCTGTGAGTTTGCTAGACACTGGCAGATAGTGGCTGAGTTTGGCATCCTATCTCTAGTCAAGCTGTGAACCAGCCCATCTCAGATCTCTGTTCTGAAAAGAGCAGCTACCATGGTTTCAGATTCTTATAGGAAGGACAGAAGTGTAACAAGGTGCATCCTGCTGCATATGGACTTAAAGAGTTCAGTGTTGAGAGCAGCATTAGAGTTTGGTAAACTTGAGTGAAAGGTGCCATGCTTCTGTCCTGACCCCCACATTTTCTTTATGAGTTTTGTTTCAACTGTTTTGGGTCCTTTGTGCCTCTCTATGCATGTTGGCTCATGTGTCAACCTATTTAAAAAGAAAAAAATACTTTTGGGATTTTGACCAAAATTTTCATTTTCTATATAAGAATTTTGAGATAACTTTTCATTTACTGAAATTTAATTTTACAATCCATTAATGTGACATAGCTCTTCATCCATTAAGGCTTTATTTTATACTAATTAATTAATTTAGTATAGAGATTGGATCTTACTATTATGCCAAGCCACTTTGGCGATGGCGATTTCTCAGAAAATTAGAAAACAATCTACCTCAAGACCCAGAAATACCACTTTTGGGTATATACCCAAAGGATGCTCAACCATACCCCAAGGACATGTGCTCAACTATGTTCAGAGCACAATTATTTGTCATAGCCAGAACCTGGAAACAACGTAAATACCCTCGACCAAAAAATGGATAAAGAAAATGTGGTACATTTATACAATGGAGTACTACACAGAAAAAAAAATTATGACATCTTGAAATTTGCAGGCAGATGGATAGATCTACAAAAAATCATATTGAGTGAGGTAACCCTGACCCAGAAAGACAAATATAATGCTCACTCATAAGTGGCTTACAGACATAAAGCAAAGAAAAGCCAGCCTAAAGTTCATAACACCAGAGAACCTAGACAACAAAGAGGACCCTAAGAGAGACATACATGGATTTAATCTACATGGGAAGGAGAAAAAGACAAGATCTCCTGAGTAAATTGAGAATGTGGGGTCATGGGAGAGTATAGAAGGGGAGAGGAGAGGAGTGGAAAAAATGTATAACTCAATAAAAGCAATAAAAAAAAGAACAAAAGAAAGAGGAAACTCCACAGAAGATCTTCTGAGTAAATTTTTAGCATGGGGATCATGGGAGTGGGTAGAAGGGTGAGGAGAGGAAGGAAGAAAAGTGGAAAAAAAATATATAGTTCAATAAAAACAATAAAAAACAAAAAAATACTATATTTGCTTATAGTGTGTGTGTGTGTGTGTGTGTGTGTGTGTGTGTGTGTGTGTGTGTGTGTGTGTGTGTATGCCATGGTATACATATCAAGGTCAGAGGACCAACTCCTGGGATTCAGTTCTCTCATTCTACCATGTGAGTTCTGGGCATTGAACTTAGGTTGTCAAGTTTGGTAACAAGCACCTTTTCCTACTGAACCATCTTGTTGATTCAAGAAACTGGGTTGTTCTTGAATCCTAAGTCTCAAGTGATCTCCTGCTTCAGCTTCCCACATATTTGGAACTATTGACAGATGTTGATATACCTAACTTGCCAGTTTTTCTTACTTCTTCCCTCCTTCCCTCTCTTTTTCTCTCTCTCTCTTTATTGTTTTATTTTTTGAACTACGGATAGAAACCAGGCCGTGGTGCACACTAGGCCATTGATCTACTACTACTGTGTCTGTACCCTATTATTTATTTATATCCTCTTTCTACCTGCATTTTTTTTCAGCTTATCTTTATGACATGTGTAAATACTAGACAGCTGTACTGTTAGACCACATGGTATTGCCTGGCAACTTGAGTTTCATTAACTTTTTATTTTTTAATCTTGCTTTCACCCAATTGGTAGTCAGATTTGGTCATTTCTACTAAGTTTTTAATTTTGTGATGAAGTGCTATTAATCCCAGAACAAACTTTTTTTGTTTTGGGTTTGGCACATTTTCATGATGAAATTGTATCATCCATCTATTCATCCATTTATCCAATTTACTTTATCTACTTCTCCTATGACTCCTTGTTTGTCCTTTCATCATTTGAATTTCTTCTCACTCTTTCATTTTATATATATATATATATATATATATATATATATGTATGTATGTATGTATGTGTGTATGTATGTATGTATATATATGTACATATATATAATAGTTATTTTAATGTTCTTGTCAGCTGATTCTAACTTCTCAATCTTCTTGGGGGACTGTTCATGTCTCGGTGTTTTTGTTTATTATTATTTTACTTTGTGTTTCTTCACAAGGAACCCAGACAGTATGCTCTAGGCAGTCTGAATTATGTCAATTTTCTTTAAAGGGTATTGAATTGTATCCTGGCAGGCAGTTAAATTGCTTGGCATGTCCTCCTGAGCCTGTCAAGGCTGTCTTCTTCTTGTTTGCATGGATCTATTTCAGTTTTGTCAGTCATCCGCATGTGTGGTCCTTCCTTTCCGGCGTGGCGCCCATGCCTGTGACTTGTTCTTTCTGAGCCTCAGCTGGGGTCTCCACTGAATGGATGGGCATGCTTGCAATGCTCCCTAGTACTGTGTAACTTCTGAGCTTTCTGTTTAGTTCTCAAGTCTCTGTGACTTACTCTTTGTTAGAACTGAGAGTGGAGTTTTTCTTTGCATATGTACAGGACAGTCACTGTCTAAAGACTGGCAAAGAAATCCCTCAGGTGTTCTCTGGTAGCTGGTCTCATAAGTTCCAGCCTCTAAAGCATCTTCTCTCAGATTCCAGCAGGCCTCCTCAGTGCAGTAAGACTGCCATGCTATGCTTGGACACTTCCTGCCTGTGTTGGATCTAGAGAATTTTCCCAGGCAGGAAGTCATGATAAACCCTGACACACCTGTATTTTTCTTCCACTAGTGACCAAAATCTCATGTTGAAAAATTAAAACTCAGATTATTTGTAGCTTAATTAGTTGTTTTGTCAGGAGATCAAGTCTAGTGCCAGTCAGCCAGTTGTGGCCAGATGCAGAAGTCCTTGTCATAGCAAAAAGAAGATTAAAGTCATCATTTCACCGTCTGCATGCTACACTGTGAGCTATATCAAGGTGCGATTATGTCCTGTTTATAGCTGTACCTCCATTTTCTAGTACAATACCTGCCACAGAATTGGTACATAGATAATGTGTGTTGACATGACCCATATCATCATCCCATCTGGGAGTTGACTGATTCATTTAGGATGAATCTCATGGTCAGTAGAGCAAGCAAGTACATGTCTGGTACCTGGGCTGGGGTGAATCTTGGGTTTTTTTTTTTTCCTATTCTGTGAGCTGCTTAGAATTCTAAAAACATAACACCATGAGAGATAGAGATGGTGATATCACATATTCCATAGCTACTTTTGATCTAGAGGAGACATTTAGGCCTTGAGAAGGTGTTCAACAGATGCATGCAAACCGGAACTCTGCTTAGATCCGGTTCCTGCTTTCTCCTTTGGAAGGATAAATTTTATTATTTCTACCTTCATCAAAATGCTTTAAAATAAAAAAATTTAAGAGTATCAGATAAGACATAGCCATACTGGAGAGCAGAGGATGATGGGAAGGCAAATTGCATAAAATTTCACAATATGCCTTGAGAAGGGAGAAGAAAGAACAGCCATCCCTGAGATGCTTGTACTAGGTGCCAAGAAGAGGATGCTGCAGTCTTCAGAACCCTTGGAACACACTTTTGAATCTTACTCCAATTCTTGCTGTAAGGAGTTTAAAAACAAAATGTTATTCTCTTTTGTTTGTTTTTTAGGTAATATATTTTATTAATATGTTATTATTATTAATATTATTATATGGTTCAAAATCAAATGCCACATTAAAAAGTATATACTAGAGATCCCTCTGTCCATGCTTTATCCAAGTAACACATTTGTCTTCCTGAAGATTCCTAGTGGTCTCATTTTTTATTATATTTCCTGAGGCATTTCATATATGCATTAATCAAATTCTCATTCTTTGGCTCATGGACAAAACTGCTTGTTACTCAGACCTTATGCCCTGAGTTCTATCCTCAGAACCTATATTGGAAGGAGAGAATTGATTCCTGAAAATTGTCCTTTGGCTTCCAGATATATTTGTGGCACACACACATGCACACATGCACACATGCACACATGCACACACACACGCACACGCACACACACACACACACACCACAATACAATTAAAAATCCCTCCATTATATTGCTTGTTTGCACAAATTAAGAATATTCTGAAACTCTTTATATCTCATTTTCCCATTTAATGTGTCTGATAATGTTTCTGACATATTAAGTTTCCTATTCTCTCTAAAATGTAGAAAATCCCATTGTATGGATAGACTTTCATTTGTTTACCTGGGTTCTGTGGGTAGCCATTTGGTTGTTTCTACACATTTTTTTTTAGTCAAAAAGAATATTACCATGTCCAAACCTCATTTTATTGTGCAAACATATCTTTAGCATAATTTCCTAGGTTTAGGTTTCCTTGACATTTAGTTTTGATAGATATTGTGAAAGTATTCTCCATAGGGCTTGTTCCAATGACTATGCCTATCAACAATGTGTGCAAGTTGGTATAAAATTTGATCATTGAATGTTTAAGATGGACTTTACCTTAGGTCTCACCTTTCCATTACCATATGCCATGGATAGGAATGAATGGATCAGAGGTCCAATCTTCTGGTGTCCTATTGATGATGTGGGCTTAAATCCAGGCTTCCTAACTGAATGGTACAGATCTCAGGGTTCCCTGAATGTGGGGAGTGCCTGATTGAGCCTGTCATCTCACCCTGTGTCTTAGTTAAGATTTCTATCATTGTGAAGCGACATCCATGACCATGATGACTCTTACAAAGGAAAACATTTAACTGGGGCTAGCTCACAGTTCAGAGGTTTAGTCCATTATCATCATGGTGGGAAACATGGTGCTGTGCAGGCAGACATGGTCCTGGAGAAGTAGCTGAGGCTTCTATATCCAGATCAGCAGACAGCAGGAAGAGAGAGTGACGCTGGACCTGGCTTGAGCATCTGAAACCTCAAAGCCCACATCCAGTGATACACTTCCTTCAACAAAGCCACACCTACTCCAATATGGCCACATCTCCTACTAGTGCTATGGGCCTGTGGGGGCCATTTTTATTCAAACCACCATTCCTCTGCATCCTTAACTCATTAGAGCAATATAATGAGCCTGACTCTGAATATGCAGAGTTCTCAGAAGGGGCCTCTTTTAGGCTGCTGTGTCATGTTTTCTTTTCTTCAAATAATGGAGAATCTGTGCCTGGTAAGTCAGAGTAGGACACGAAGCCTATTTTCAGCTTGGGCCAAACCTGCAGTCCTATCCCCAGGACTTGAGAAGAAAGCACAATGACACCCGGGCAATGGGAAGCTCTTCATAGGGCAGAGATGCCATTCAGGCTCTTTCCTAATGACGCATCTCTTTCTATACAAGTGTCCTTATATTTGGTGTCTCCCATCTTTCCCTGACTTATTAGTGCAGGTGAGAAGTAGCCTATTGTGCACCTTGTTGTGAAGTGGGACTTTTGTCACACCTCTGCTTCTACTACTACTAATATCACATTATCTAGGCATCAAGTAGCAGAGTTGGGAAGGGATGTGCAAAGGATGATAATCACCACGGACTCTAGCCCTTCTGAACTGCATGCCCTGTCCCTACCAGCTTTGTAGATTTCAGCTAATGAGGTTATCATCTTAGTCTCATCCCCCTCCTTAAGAAGGAGAAGTGTCACCATGCCCTCTTTCAAGAAAGAAGGGGGAGGGAGGAGGGGTGGGGGGTAGTGGGAGGGGACTGGGAGAAGGGGAAGAAAGGAAAAAAAATTTTATTTCTTTAATTATGTTCTTGAATGGAAAAAATAAAACAAAACAATGTATGGAAAAAATAAAAAAAAAGAATTTAAGAAGGAGAAGTGTCACAAGATACAGTAACAAGATACAGTAGATAACAGTAGCAAAGACTCAAAATTAGAGATGAGGAAGTTTTGATCACTGTCCACATGCCTTGGTCATTGGCCTATACAAGTCCCTCTATCAGAGCCTAAAACTATAGAACAGCCACAGCCTGGAACCCTGTAGTGACCCTGACAAAGAGGACAACAGAGTTTCAGTGTTATAACATGAAAATGAGTTGCTGCTACCTCTTGTTTTTTCTTTGGGGGTACTGCAACCAGCATCTATGAGTAGGTCAAGAGAGTGGGCAGAAACTGTGGGCTGTGCTCTGTGGTGCCATGTTTCAGGGAGCTGCCACTAACAGGTCAGGTCACTATCAGCCTGACTAATGCACTGCCCAGGTGGACTCAGGAATGTGGGATTCTGACTTGCTTTGGTTATTAAAGTTATTGAAATATGAGTATGAAGACTTCTTGTCTTGGTGAATGGAAACGTGAAGAGCCACATGGACCATAAACAGCTCTTAACTTCATGACCTTAAAGTGACATGAGAAGATTAAAGACAGATCTGTGTGCATGTGTATGTATATGTTGTATGTGTGTGGGGATGTGTACACATGTGAGGGAGGTTCAGAGGCCAGTGCCAGGTATCTTCTATCACTCCTCTATCCCATCTTTTCTTTTCTGAGAAAGGTCTCTCACGGAATATGTTGCTCACTGATTCTGCTAGCCTGGCTGCCCTGTGAACTCCCAGGTTCCTCTCATCTCAGCTTCTTCTGAGCTGGGATTACATATGTGCACTGTTGTGCCCAACTCTTTCATGGGGGATGGGGATGGGACCTCAGGTCCTCACACATCTGCATGCACACTTCACCAACGAGGGCATCTTTCTAGCTCAAAGACAGCTTTAGACTAACAATCCTGTCACCCAGCCACATCTGAAATTGTGAAATTTTTTGTTATTCATCTGTATAGCAATTTGGTGTATACTCCATTAGAAGAGAGTATCATTTTATTTTACATATTTTAAGGTAATGTTATGCCCACAAGCAATTTGTATATTCCTTTATGGTCTTGGACATATTTATAGTTTAATAGTCACATAGAATTTTCAACAGTGGATGCACATTCCTGTGTTCGTTTTCTCATGCTCTGTAAGAAATGACTTCAAACTTGGCAGCTGAAAGTCGCACGTCCATTATCTCAGAGGTCTCTGGGCCAGAAGCTGGGGTACAATGTGCCTGGCTGCTGGGTCCCAAGTATCACCAGGCCAAAACTGAGGTGCTCAGTGGGCTGAATTCTCATCTTGAAACTTCAGAGAACCATCTGCCTCCACATGCATCCCTGTGTCTGGCTGAATTGTGGTTGTGGCCCAGGTGAGACAGAATAGCCATTCCTTTGCTGGCTGTCCACAGGGAGTTACCCTTGGCTCACAGATGCCACCCTGTTCTTTGTCACTTGTTGCCTTTCATCCTTGGAGTCAGTGTTAGAGCCTCTAATCTGACTCAAAGCCTCCAGACTTCAAATCCCCTTCAGCCAGAAGAGCACAGACCCTTTGAAGGTCTGATGGTCAGTTTAACTCAGCACGATCTCTTCCTCAGAGCTAAGTTGTCCAGTGAAAGCCAGTGTAGAGGAGTGCTGCCCAGTATGGGCTTGCATAGGAACTTCCATCTTTTATTAAACTGTATTTCTAGGGTGACCACAACACAGTATCATCAAAGCCAGTGTCCTACCATACAACAGTCACCCTTTCATAGTTTTGGGATCAAGAAGACTGACCAAAATCCAGATATTGGGGTCCACACTCCCTACAAAATATGGGTATAGTAGGAAACCTTCCTCTTTCTTTTCCTGGCTCCATCAGTGGAACGCCTAACTGAATTCATGGAACCATGTACTCCTTAGCCTTTACATGCTGTCCTGTGTCTGCCTTTCGTGCCTTCCTTAGTTAAGGCACTAGCCATGTTAGGTTAGGGCCCATCCTGCTGCAATATGACTGCTCACCTTAGCTAATTGTATTGCAGTGATCCCTTTCCTTGAATGGTAGCTCGAGGTACTGGACATTAAGGCATTAAGGTATTCTGAGCAGGAATCATAATTCAAGTTTTAATAACAGTGTTTTTTTTTTTAACTGTGTTCTTGGGTTGCTTCAAAATTCTGTGAGGTTGATGATATTTTAATCATCACACTGACTAATAGTTTTATTCATTATTTTCCAATAATGGGGTCCTTGAAATGAGACCTCTGAACAGAAAGATTATTGGCAACCGAAGAAGAAACTCAAAAACTTGAAAGACTGGTGCTGAGGTGGCTGCATGCTCATGTTCTTTAAAAAAATATTAATTCTTAGAGAATTTCATACAACGACATTTGACTGTGTCTACTCCCCTTCCTTGCCTCTTCCCAGATTTAACCACTTCTCACCCTCCCCACTCAGATTCTTGCTCTCCCTCCCTCCCTACTGAAGTCCAGTTAGCAGTGTTCAAATACTCTTGGCGGTGTAAGGTACCCTGGAGCATAGTTGACCTACCAGGGGCCAAACCCTTAAAGAAAGCTGGCTCTCTCTGTCTCTGTCTCTCTCTGTCTCTCTCTCTGTCTCTCTCTCTCTGTCTCTCTGTCTCTCTCTCTCTCTCTCTCTCTTTCTCTCTCTCTCTCTCTCTCTCCTAGCAGCTATCAATTAGTCAGCAGCACCCCATCTAGGGTGGAACTTCATGTCCACCTCACCTGACCCTCAATGCTGGGATTTTGTCTGCCTATACTCCCACAGGTCACATGCGTGCATCCCGTCACTCTCACTGTGTTATCCGTGCAGTTTTCCCCTTGTGTCTAGACAACACTGTCCCACAGGTCACATGAATGCATCCTGTCACTCTAACTGTGTTTACACATGCAGTTTTCCCCTTTTGTCTAGACAACACTGTCCCACAGGTCACATGCGTGCATCCCGTCACTCTAACTGTGTTTATCTGTGCAGTTTTCCCCTTGTGTCTAGACAACACTGTCCCGCAGGTCACATGTGTGCATCCCGTCCCTCTCACTGTGTTTACACATGCAGTTTTCCCCGTGTGTCTAGACAACACTGTCCCACAGGTCACATGAATGCATCCTGTCAACCTCACTGTGTTTACACATTAAGTTTTCCCCTTGTGTCTAGACAACACTGTCCCACAGGTCACATGTGTGCATCCCGTCACTCTAACTGTGTTTATCCATGCAGTTTTCCCCTTGTGTCTAGACAACACTGTCCCACAGGTCACATGTGTGCATCCCGTCACTCTGTGTTTATCCATGCAGTTTTCCCCTTGTGTCTAGACAGCCTCTGGCTCTTAGTTCACTGCTCTTCCGAGACAGTCCCTGAGCCTTGGAGGGGAGGACTATCATACAGTTGTTTCATTTAGAGCTGAACACACACTATAAGCTCCCATTCTCTGCTTCACGACCACTTATGGACCTTTGTGTTATTTGTCTACAAGGGGAACTTGTGTGATAATGAGAGACACACTAATCTACTGGTGTGGTGATATGTCATCAGGGGTCCTTTTAACACTGCCGTCCCTCTAGCAGAACAGTAGCACTAATTTTCCTCTAGGGCCAGTGACCTATCCAGCCATATATTCTGGGCCATAATAGCAGTGACCAGGTATGGATTCTATCCTATGGAGCGGGCCTTAAATCCAATCAGAATGTGTTTGGTTACACATGGAACAGTCATGTGCTATAGTACCAGTGGGCATATCTTGTCAGACCATTCATTATGTTGGCTGGCAGTGTTTGCAGCTGAGTATGGCTAATGATTGCATTTCTCCTCTGGTAGTGTTCATAGCACCTCCTAGTACTATGCACGAAATCTAGTATGAATGGATTTTCCATGTAAGTTTGAAGATTCCATCTTATGTGGTTCAAATATGTGCTACCTTCAGCAAAAGAGTCTTATGGTCAAGTTCTTGAGGGTAACCAAGATCAATGACAGTAATCTCTAATGTTTGGGGGTCTATTGGACCTTACTGGCCAAAAACACAAAAGAGATAACCCATTCCTGAGACTGGAGGTTTTGTTTCCAGCATTTGATATATAGTAAGGGTATTGTTTCTTATTGCATGGTAGACCCATTAAGGCTGTGTGTGTGTGTGTGTGCACGCGCGCATGCGCCCACGTGTGATATTTTAGGCAGTTTCTACAGTAGTAGGGTTTCTATAAGGCTTTCAGAAGGCACTTAGTGTTAGTCATCTCTCCCCACACTCCCTCCTGTGAACAGATAGAATCTTCCCAATAGAAGAAGAAATTCAGCTTCTCAAAATTGCTGGTGCCGAGGTGGCTAATTGTTCATGTTTTCCCTCTTAACGTTGTATGTTGTATCTTCTGTACACGTTTTTGAGACATTAACAACACTTCATAGATAAAACAACGGAGATACAGAAAGAAACTTGTCTAGTGTATTTGTTCATTGAGACCCAGCAGGATAAACAATCTCCAGATATTTGAAATAGAAATCATTTCATGTAGAGAATTGTTTGTTTATAGGGATGAGGCAACTCAAGAACCAAGAACTCCCAGCCGCTGCGAGAGTCCTTAGGCTGGGTGATTGAAGACGGTGACTTTGTTACTGGTTCAGGGTGCTGGGCCAATCACAAGCCCACCGAGAGGCATAGTGTTTTTAGGGTGACTCACCGTAGTCAGTCACCAGAAGGCCAGGGATAAGTGCCTCCTTTCTCTGAGTTCAACTTTTCTACTCAGTACTTGGAAGGAGTGGGAAGAGATGGTCTTGGAGCTTCCTCCTCCAAGAGCAGAGGTTGGATGATTCACTGTTTGAGAAATTCATGGAGCCTTGGTTACAGTGGGAGGAACAGAAACAGGAGCCTTAACTGGCCCACAGGAATTCTTTGCTTTGTGCCCACTGCATATTGCTTTGCCAACCACAGCAAGACCACTTTCAGGTTGAGAGTGAAGGTATGGGTATGTAAGCACCTGGATTTTATCTCTTAGATTCTGTTCTTCTCATTCCTGGTAACAATTTTTCTTCAAATCCCTCTTTCCTTCCTTTATTCTTGTTTTATTTTAAATGATCTGTTTCCTCTGTTTTTATTCCATGGTCCTGCAGAAGGGTCTGTAGCAGTGCTAAACTCGACCTTATTCCTTAAAATTTTTAAATATGTAATCCGTGTGTTTACACATGTATGTGCATAACAAAGAAGTATTTGGAAGTCAGGGACAACCTGCAGAAGTTGGCCCTTTCCGCCACCCTGTGGATCCCAGGGATTTAACTTAAGTCGTCAGACTTGTTGGCAGGTGTCTTTCTCTACTAAGCCATCTCACTGGTCCCCTGACCGTTGTCCTTAATGGATGAACAAAATATTCCTACTGCCACCAAGCAGCACTGGGTCCTTTATCTGTCATTTTCTAAATGATGGGAGTGGAAGAGTGGGCTTGTAGCATGAAGGGCCTGCTTGTTGGGGTTTATGTCTCGCCCGGTCAAACAGCTGTCAAGTCCCAAAGAAAATCACACAGAGAGTCTACATTAGGTTATAAACTGATTGGCCCATTCGCGCAGGCTTCTTATTAGCTCTTATCACTTATATTAGCCCATTATTCTTATCTATGTTAGCCACATGGCTTGGTACCTTTTTCAGTGGGGCAGGTCACATCCTGCTTCTTCTGTGGTCTGGGCAGGACTGCCAAGGAATGGGCTTCCTTCTTCCCAGAATACTCCTGTTCTCATTGCCCCACCTCTACTTCCTGTCTTGTTTTCCCGCCTATACTTCCTGCCTGGCTGTCAGCCAATCAGCGTTTATTTAAAATATAATTGACAGAATACAGACAATTATCCCGCACCATGGGCTTGTCTCTGGATTTTGATCATTGGAGCTCTTTTTGGACTTGCTTCTGGATACAGATAATCAGAGCATCTTTAACTATAGGAGTTAAAGGTGAGTCATGTCCCATGCCTGTGGACTGACTATGGAGCTGGGCTTCCCATCATGACTTTGTGAAGAAATGTGACCAGAAGAATTGTGAATGGAAGTTGACAGGGTGTGTCTTCCTCAGGATCTTCATGAAAGTGTCAGTTATGGTGAGATTCAGAATCTAGAATTGGTGACCTAGCCATTCATCTACCCCCATCTTTTAAGTAGTCTTCAATCTGGCCTCTGTTGTCCATGGAGGTTGGTAGAGAGGGTGGTGCTTTCTTTATCCTACCAATTATAGGGCGTGAGGTAGCCATCTGGGGTCAATGGAAGCCCTTTGTTTACACTCTGTCTGAACCAGGCAGTCCATGCTCTTCCTCTGTTAGTTAAAAAGGAAGGAATCCACAGAGGATTCAGTGTATCAGGAGAGTGTTCCTAAGGTAGAGAAGAGAGACAACACTCAGCACTGCGCAGACAAATGAGCGTGCACACCAACCTCTTAAAGTTTCTGCAGCCAAGATGGCTGCCTTCTCCTAACCTTGGGCTCTCTGACCGTGCGTCACTGTTCTGACTGATCCCCTGGGGGATGTTCTTGAAAATTCCCAGGCTGAGATGAGGCACATGCTATATTGGCTCAATGGCTTGAAGAATCTCAAAGTGGCACAAAGAGTAGCTGTCAGGGCAAGCGCTTAATAAGGGCATGGATAGTAGAGAGCAAACAGCACTTCATTCAGAGTTCAGCAAGGCTCCATGGAGGTGGAAGCATCTTCAGGTAGGTGGGTGGGTGTGACTGTCGAACTGGCATGGTGATTGGCAGGTAATTAGGTGAATTAGCGCATGGGAGAAAAAGGATGGGGCACCAAATAAATTAGGGTTAGGGTTAGCTTCAGTGTTCCAGGCTGGCCCACATTCACATCCTTCTTTGCCATGCAAAAGCTATGTGGCTTTGGGCATATGATTTTCAATGCCAATATCTGTAAACTGAGGAGAGAAGGGATTGTAGTTGTAATGTCTTGGGGACTTAAATACTTATTAATGTGTCAATGTCTGAGCCCTGTCACATGCTACTATAGGTAAGGACTATGAAATAGGGACAGTAGAGTTGATGAATTTGTGCCTTCTGAGTCCCTCCAACTTTTCCTGGCATTTGACCTTTGATCATTTCAGGGCATCCAGTCTTTGCAAGTACCCCCAAAATCTCACTGAGCCATGCTCATTTCTTTTTAGTTTTTGAAGGAGAGTCTTATGTGTCCCTGGCTGGTCTCAAACATGCTCTGTAGCTGAGAATGACTTTTAGCTTCTTATTCTCCTGCCTAAATATCCAGAGCCTGGAATAACAGGTGTGTGCCACCATGCTCACTTTTTATACAGTGCTGGCGATTAAACCTGGGAACATTCAGGACAAGCAGTCTCTGCCATGTTTCTTGTTGTACAACTTCAAGCCTCAAATTCACCAGCACCAGCTCTGGGAGAAGCCATTACTGTCAATCTAAAGCCTTCTCCTTTCTATAAGATTTCCTCCCATTGTGTGTTCTGGGCTCTGGAAGGTGTGTGAATTCTAAAGAACCCACAAAGGAAAAGGCCTCTGAAACTGAAATCTGGACTGGAAAGGAGTCCTCCAATCCTGCAGCATCGTGTCTTTCTCTGAGTAACATCATCAAGCATCCCACAGTAATGCCCATCAATACTGACTAATTTCACATTGTGTGGGTCACCAACACCTACTGTTTCACCATGAACCTCATCTGCCTCCCTCCAATTCTGGTTTGGATAATGTACCTTGCGGCTGCAGGAGTTTTTCCAGAATGAGCAGGAATGACTCACATTATTGCCCTAAAACCCCGTGGAAATGTATTACCTCCCCCGTGTGATAAATCTGATTATAACTTGCAGACGGCCATTCGTGGCTGTGCAGCGGTTTAAAATGTACGGAAAGATTCATTCGGCTAAACTGAACTTGTCAGGTGGAGAGCCTGAGGGAATTCTTGCTGCAGACACAAGTTGTGTTCTGTCTGCTGTAGCCTTGTGGCAGCTTTCAAATTTCTGTTAGGAAATAAATCCATTCATCAGTATGGACCACCCCCGGCTCTGCCAGACTACGGGCTCCTTGGAGGCTGAATGTTCCTCATAGTGGCTCACCTGCCTTACAGGGTCTGTTGTGTTATGCCCTTGATAATGGATTCTTTTTTATTTCATTTTAATATTCCAGTCTTACAAAACAAAGCAGACTCACCCAGTATTGTAGATAGAAACAGCCCCAAAATACCACCTTGTTTGGTCCCTGGATAAGGGTTCTGATAGTCAGATGGAGACAGGCTCAAGGACTGAGGAGGTGGCTCAGGCATGAGTGTCTGTGTTCAACGTTATTCCCAGCCCCCATATGAAAAATCTTGGTGTAGTGGTGTGTGCCAGTATTCCCTGAGCTGGAGAGGTGGAAACAGGAAGATCTCTGAGGCTTGCTGGTCAGGCAGTCTAGCCAAATCAGAGAGCTCCAGGTTCAGTGAGAGACCATGCTTCAAAACAGAAGGTTGAGGACAACTTGGGAAAACATCTAATCTGTTTCCATACAGCACTGACTGCCAACACTCGTTTGTGCTTTTCTTGGCTGCTCCTGTTAAAGAAGGATGGGAGGGGTCCATTTGGGCTTCTCTCTCCCGTTTTACAGTCTCTTTTGAGTAATAAGGTTGGCTTGTTTAATAAGTTCAACTTCAAAGTAGGTCAGGGACTTTATTTCTGTGCATGGTCCATTAGCATTCTTAAGTGAGAACATTTTTTTTTAAACTGAGAAACATCCTCTGTAAAGTTGAGATACCCCACGCCTCCTATCTCCCGAGCTGCCGTGTCAGATTCTTGCACATGCCACACACCCTGGGTGGAGAGGGAAGGGTCTCTCAGTCTTGGAGCTTCTCAGAGGGTCCTGAGGGGACCCGAGGAGACTCTAGAAGCTGCAGCACATGAAGCTGAAGCAATAAAAGAGATTGTCATGGGTCACATTAAATGAGAGGTGTGTTTTGTTGCATCAAAGAGAATTCTGTGAAAACTACAAATGCAAGGGTAAAAAGGATCAATCTCTATGTCAAGAAAATTCTTGAACCCTTTGTGGCTGACTTGTTTTCCAGGATCTGTCACCCAGTGGCCCCACAGGCAGGGATCAAACCAGGGGCTTGGGTGTAGCTGCTGATGCCAGAGAGGATGGGGAGAGAGAGAGAGAGAGAGAGAGAGAGAGAGAGAGAGAGAGAGAGAGAGAGAGAGAGAGAGCTTTATGTAGGTCTGCTACTAAGGATATCAATTTTGTATTTTTAGCATGGCCTAAATTGTTGTATAGGCTCACTCCTTTATCAATTGTCTTTATTTTTTTTAACCCTAAAACAGTGTTAGAAACATGGTAAAAGAAAAAATTGGTTCCCATTTTCAACCTCTGTGTGAGACACTGCGCTTGACTCTGTGAAGGGCATAGGCATGATTGGCCATTGTCAGGGAGAAAGACACAGACAAGAATGATGGCAGCCCACAGAATGGAACAGGGCTGGAGTGGGCTACAAAAGCCTCTGAAAGAATGTTCCAAATTTCATTTGTCCTGTGCCCCTTGATTCGAATTTTCCCCTTGTTAGTCTCTCATTTGTTTAATGCCTTTGATTGTATATATATAAAAAAAGACAAAGAACTTGCCTCCTGATCTTTGAGATGGGACGTTATAGTTCAAATATATCTTCAACTGTTAAAATAGTGGGCGAACAAAGGTTCATTGGTGGGTACCCAGTTGACTGTCACATGCCATTTTAGAAGCTGTCAGACAGGCTGGTGGGTGTAAGGATTTTAATGGCGACTTGTAAGGTGAGCTGTTTTAGCTGGGTATCAGGATCTTGCATATTTCAGATATGATTTGATATGTGTGACCATCTGTGTTTCGAACCTGACTCAATGTTAGTGAGCAAAGCAGCACAGTACACCAGGATCGTAGCGTCTGAGTATAGAGTAAGGGATGCTACCCTGGCCTCAGAGCAGTGACTCCCACACTTCAGGCTGTTTGCAAAGAAAGCACAGTGAGGTTGGATTTCTTCTCAGTGCTCACTCTCCTCGATGGCTGCCACACCACAGTGATTGCTTAATCCCTGCAGACCATTCTGAAAGCTTCTGAGGTCCTCCTCATAGTCTGAGGTGATTCAGAATAGCAGCATCCCCCATAGACTCGGGCATTTGTACACTTGGTCCCCAGAGGGTGGCTGTTTGAGGAGGTGTAGGGCATACAGTCCTGCTGGTGGAAGCATCCGCAGGGATAGGCTTCGGGTGTACATAGTCTGGGACTAGAGAGGTGGCTCAGTTGTTAGGAGCATTTGCTGCTCTGGCAAAGGATCCGGGTTCCATTCCGCACACTCACAGGCCCACGTGGTGTCTCATAACTGCCTGTAACTTCAGTTCCAGGGGCTTGAACACTTTCTTCTGGCTTCCTTGGGCATGGCGCATACATACTACATTTACATATGGCAAACATTCATACACATAAACTAAAAAAATTAATAAAATCCTTTAAAAAAGGAGTATATAGACTCACCAGAGCCGCTTTCTCTCTCTGCTTTGTGCTTGGTGTTCGAGTTATGGCCTTTCATCTTCTTGATAGAGCCTTCTTGCTTGCCTGCCGCCAGGCCTCCTTAGCCCTCTGGAATTGTAAACCCAAATAAATGTTTCCTTCTATGTGTTGCCTTAGCCAAGGGCCTTTACTACAGCTGCAGAAAATGCCTAACATACATACCAAGCCAGAAGGGGGCAGAAAGGAGACCATTCCTTGATCTGGTCATTCTTGTGTGCCTTTACTACTGGTTCTGCTACTGGCATTAGATACATAGAGGTAAGTTTAACATTGCTAACTAGAACAAGGTAGCTGGGGACTCATTCATGGAATCAGTGTTCATGAAGGGTTTGGGTGACAAAAGGAAAACAGAAGCCTGGTGATGCTTGCATTTGTCTGCGTCTTGTGGAGTTTGAAACCGCTGTTAATCCCTGGGTCTCATTTCGGAGGTTCTGAGTGGTTCACTAAAGGTTAAGGCCCTAGCGTCAGGAGCTTAAACCTTTCTCCATGATCCTAATATATAGCCAAGTTTGGGAGTTAACTGGCAAGGCCACAAAAGCTATCCTGTAAGTATCATCTCTTACTTCAAGGATCTTTAATAAAAACAGTATTTATTCATATGTAGGGGATCTACTTGGAGGGACCTTGGCGTTTGCTACTTAAAGGTGAGTGTAATTGAGTGACCTCAAAGAGCTCTTGACAGGACCAAGCCTCGTGGTTTCAATGATGGCTACCATTTCTGAGAAAAGCCCTATGGGTGCTTCTTATATGTCAAGGAGATGGGCTACTTAACTTTTGAATTGACCTTGAGGCCAAACTATTCTCACATCACCTTTCTGGGAAAGGGTCAGGGTTGATACAGTCTAGCTGTCTGGGAACCTCACTGAGATTCCCAGCTAGGAGCATTTCCTTCCTTTAGGAGAATAAAAGGTAGAAGGGGAAATTCATGAGGCAATTTGCAGAGGCCTTAAAGTCCTCCAGCTGTGGTATGTTCTGTAGGATGATGCCATTAGAGGCCTAGTGTAAAACTGCTAATGCTTTGGGGAAATTGCCACCATGAACCAGTGTACTTCGGCATAGGTGACTCATTAAGATTGTGTTACTGGTTAAGATCTAGATGGATCTTTTGGCAAGACTATACACGCACACACACACCTTTGGTATGTGTGTTTTGTCCTTTATGAACAATGATGACAGTTTTGCTGAGCCGGTCAATGCACCTCATTGATGAGGCAAAGGAATCTATTTGAAGCAGGGCAAACTTCCAGATTCACTTGCTATTATTGCATGTATGACCACAAAAGTAAATTTTAAATATTTTCCTCCACATTTTGTCATCCCACTGAAGAAATAAAGAGGTAGATTTTAGGCCTAACTTTTGTAAACAGCTGACTCCCTAGCTGTTGGAAATATTGAATAATGAATATAGAAGCCTACCCTGTACCATATGTGTGTACGTGCATGTTTGCGTGCATGTGTGTGTATGTATATATATATAATAAACACATATACTTATATTACATTTCATTTTACATTCCCATCTCTGTGACATATTGTCTTACTGGAGAAAAACCTTCTTTTGGCTCATGGTTTCAGTCCATTTTGGAAGAGTGGGCATAGTAGAACTCCCTGCTCCAGCCCAGCCGGGAAGCACACCCAGGGAGAGTGCCTAATAAGTATTAGGGATTATCCTTTGCCCCATCTTTTCTTTAATCTGGGGTTTGCCACCTACAGTGAGATGCGTCATCTCCCTTGGTAGATCATCACTGTAAATACCTCCACAAGTGCACCTAGAATGTGTTTTATGAATCTCTTAGGTAGCTCTCAGTCAGATTAAGTGGACAACTGAGATTTACCATCACAAGTTCCATGTTTCACAAGCATCTATCTGTATTTTGTTTACATGTTTTTCACCAGTTATCTTCTTTTCAAGTAATTTAGAAAGTAGTGCTTATAAGTGCTAATGAATATGCAGAAAAATATACCAAACATCTGGATGTTATTGTCCACATGTGTTTTCTTCTGTGGAATAAAGCACTGAGCTTATCAACTGTTCAAATACCTCTTTAAATGCATTAAAACACATCTTTGGAGGGTGTCCTTCAGCAACAGTAGCCTTCCTCTTTTTATTTTTATCCCAAACAGATTCAACTGTGTTTTCTCCAGTTTTTGCCTGCTTGTGAGTCTCATCTTCAAAGGAGATTTTGAAACTTATCTTAAAAGAAATGTCAGGCTGTGTGTGTGTGTAGTTGTGTTTTTTTCCTTTTTCTACTTGGTATTCATTTCCATCTAAGACTTTCTTTTGTAGTTACAAAAAGAGTCTAGATACATACATCTAAATTATTATAGAATGTATCTATGGAATATATACAATGTATTGGTCACCTATAGCTTGAAAGAACAGAAATATATTTCATGTGCCTGGGTTGGGATGCTGGTGCAGCTTGGTCAGTGGTTCTGGCCGGGGTCTCTCAGAAGGCTAAGCTCGAGAATCATCTTGGGCTATAATCATCTCCAAACTTGATGGGTAGAGAGTTTAACTATTTCACTCAGAAAGACATCACTTGTGTTGGCTAAAGATGCAGTTTCTGTGCCATGTGTTTCTGAAGGAGAGCAGAGAGAAGGGTAGAAACAGAAAGAAAAGTTGGGAGAGAGTTAGAAGATCAGGGTGAACATAGGGAGAAGAAAGGGAGGAGAGGAAGAGAGAGAGGGACAAGGAGAAGGAGGAGAAAGAAGAAGAGTAAAGAAGAAGAGAGGCAGGAGAAGAAGGAAGAGAGGTGAAAATGAGAGGGTGGGAAGGGAGAGAGGGAGCACAAGGTAGATAATATGGTGACATTTTTGTGACCTGACCTCAGACTTTAGTTCATGGTGTTCTCACTGTACTTGTGTTCCAAACCAGTTGTTACGTTCAGTTCCATGTCAACGGTACAGAATTATGCTAGGATGTGGTCATGAAGAACCAACATACGTTGGGGACTGTTGTAGAACTGACCACAACAATTCAAAAGTGATGGTGTTATCTAATGCATGCGTTGTTCAGGACTTTCTTGTACAAGAGACAAGGAATTTTAGCTCTCTGCACCTGTGTCTTAATGCTGAATCACACGTTAAACAAGCGTTTAAGCGTGTCTCACACTTTTCAGACTGACAGCTCTCCTGCACGAATCACTTGTCAAACGCAGGGTTGCACTCTCATTTCTTCCCAGTCAAGTTCAATAACGGGATGCTGAAGGACAGTATTGTA
The DNA here is from genome assembly GCA_004026605.1 of Ondatra zibethicus. Taxonomy (NCBI): domain Eukaryota; kingdom Metazoa; phylum Chordata; class Mammalia; order Rodentia; family Cricetidae; genus Ondatra; species Ondatra zibethicus. The sequence continues at coordinate 42,180 of PVIU01010577.1, read as the reverse complement.
TTGGATATGTGCCTTCCAGGTTGTATGTTCTTTGGAGTTTTACTGTCTCATATCTTATTTAGTAGTCTTTGAATTCCCCAATTTTAAACAACTATCCATCATCTTGATTGAAGCCTAATTTTAAAAAAAATATTGTACTTGTAAAAAATAAATGAAGAGAGGCACTGTAGGTTTTGAAATAATTCAGGATCCCCACCACACACCAGTATTTCTGAGTTATTGGGGAACTCTCTGGGGTACAAAATAGAACCAAGCCTAGGTGTGAGTGTCAAATGAATCCTTGAGCACATTACTTTTTTTGGCCAGGAATATGAACTATTTGTATGAATTTGGGTGGAACTAAAAATTAATAGGGACTTGACATCAAAAGCATGCCTTATAAAAAGAGAAACTGATAAATTGAACCTTACCAAAATTAAAGTGTTTTTACTCCATGAAAGCTCATTCAAGGAAGCTAAAAGACAAGCTATAGAGTAAGAAAGCATACTTTTCCAGTCCCATATATCACAGATGAGTACTGTTTAAAATATATAAAGTACCATTAAAATAACAGCAAATCAAGACAATAAGAAAATGGAAAAATACATCAGCAGACATTTCAATGAAGAGGATTTTTTTAAAAAATGTAAACTAAACTCATAAAGTAGTCAGTTGCTGACTGCTGGGGGTTGAAGTAAAGCACAGTGAGACATCAGTCTATAGTTATCAGAAACATCTGTAAAGCTAAAAGTATGATGCAAAAGACGGAAGGGGAGCAGAGGCACAGCAGGAGGGGAATGGTAGAGTATAATGTCGTAAAAATGATAGGGATCCATGTGTACACATAGAAAAATATCAAGAACAAGAGATAGCAGCACCACCAGTGTTGGTAAGAAGCTGGCTCCTTCCTCATTGCAGTGGGCATGGGCAATGTTCTAGCTGCTCTGGAAGGCAGTTTGTTTCAAATTACGTGTGAACCAGAAAATTGACCTTCTAAGTATTTATTCCAGAGTAGTAAAAAATAAAGATTTTAGAAAACACTGTAGATCACCTCAGATGTTATGGGGTCATGCGGGTGCATTGCTTGCACCAAGCCTAGATGATTGCGTTTCTCAGCCTGTCTTCCAATCTTTCTGCTTCTACATTCTTTCTTCCATCATCTGTAAAGACTTTTTGTTTGTTTGTTTTGGTTTTTCAAGACAGGGTTTCTCTGTAGCTTTGCAACCTGTCCTGGAACTCCCTCTGTAGACCAGGCTACACAGAGATCTGCCTGTCTTTGCTTCTGAGTGCTGGAATTGTGCTGGGATTAAAGGCATGTGCCATCACCGACTGGCTTACAAAGACTTCTTGAACCTTGGAGAAAGAGGGTGGAATAACAGTTCTGTTCAGGGCTGAGCACTCAACCTCCACTTATTCCCAGCGCCTTAATAGTCAAGTCACGTGTTTCTACACTCATCACTATCATTGTAAAGTAAAACGTCTCTGTTTGAAGTTGAAGGTAGCATTTGTCCATGTGTAGAAGCATAAATATTTTGAAGGCAGCTTGGGACCATGCCAGTTTATCTCCACAACAGAAGTAAACTTGCCCTCTAGATCTAAGGTTGCATCAACCATGGGCTTTTAATGGCTATATTTTTAAAAACTTACTTGTTTTATTTTATTGTTATGAGTGTGTAAGTGCACCATGTGTCTATAGTGCCCACAGGGGCAACAAGAGGGTATTAGATCTGCTTGAACCTATGATATTACAGAGTGTTATGAGCCTTCATGTACTTGCTGGTAGCCAAACTCTGGTCCTCTACAAGAGCAGCGAGTACTCTCAACCATTGAACCATTTCTCCAGTTCCAACATGAGTTTTTAACTGAATTTATAGTACCAGTTGTAAATGTCCTTTCGTGAAGTGGCCTCAAATATAGACAAAGAGTGCTTGGTTACACCAATAATAACTATGCCTCTATTGTACTGTGGTCACACTTTGCCTGGAACGTTAGTATTTGTCTTTGTTTGGTTTCTTTGCTATGATAAAACGCTAACCAAGACTTAGGGAAGAAAGGGTTTATTACATCTTATAAATCACAGTCCATCACCAAAAATAATTAGGACAGAAATTCCAGCGGGAACTTGGAGGCAGCAACTGAAGCAGAGGTCATAGAGCAACCTGCTTACTACTGAGTTGTTTCTTCTGGATTAGTCAGCCTACTTTTTCCTTATTGATTTTTATTGAGCTTTACATTTTTCTCTGATCCCTTCCCTGCCTTTCCCCTCCCCTTCAACCCTCTCTCATGGTCCCCATGCTCCCAATTTACTCAGGAGATCTTGTCTTTTACTACTTCCCATGTAGATTAGATCTATGTATGTCTCTCTTAGGGTCCTCTTTGTTGTCTAGGTTCTCTGAGATTGTGATTTGTTGGCTGGTTTTCTTTGCTTTATGTTTAAAAACAACTTATGAGTGAGTAAATATGATAATTGTCTTTCTGGGTTTGGGTTACCTCATTCAATATGATGTTTTCTAGATCTATCCACTTGCCTGCAAATTTCAAGATGTCATTATTTTTTTCTGCTGTGTAGTACTCCATTGTGTAAATGTACCGCATTTTCCTTATCCATTCTTCAGTCAAGAGACATTTAGGTTGTTTCTAGGTTCTGGCTATGACAAACAATGGTGCTATGAACATAGCTGAGCACATGTCCTTGTGGTACGGTTGAGCATCCTTTGGATATATCCCCAAAAGTGATATTGCTGTGTCTTGAGGAAGGTTGTTTCCTAATTTTCTGAGAAATCTCCATACAGATATCCAAAGGGGTTGTGCCAGCTTGCACTACCACCAGCAATGCAGGAGTGTTCCCTATACCCCATAACCTCTCCAGCATAAGTTGTCATCAGTGTTTTTGATCTTGGCCATTCTTACACATGTAACATGTAATCTCAGAGTTGTTTTAATTTGCATTTCTCTGGTGACTAAGAATGTTGAGCATTTCCTTAAGTGTCTTTCAGCCATTTTAGATTCCTCTGCTGAGAGTTCTCTGTTTAGGTCTGTATTCCATTTTTTATTGGATTATTTGTTCTTTTGATGACCAATTTCCTGAGTTCTTTGTTTATTTTGGAGATCAGACCTCTGTCTGATGTGGGGTTGGTGAAGATCTTTTCCCATTCTGTATCAGCCTGCTTTTTGATGCAACTCAACCTCTTGCCCAGAGGTGTCACTGCCTACAGTGGACTGAACCTTCCCGTATAAATCATTAGTCAATCAATACAATGCCAACAGACTTGTCTACAGGTCAATCTAATGGAGGCAATTCCTCCATTGAGCTTCTCTCTTCTCAGGTGACTCTAATTGTGTCAAATTGACAAAAACCAACCAGCACAGAATAGTAATTCAGAGGATCACAGCTAGGTAAGACTGCCATTGCCTTATATCCTATTTCTCTGCTTACAGTCCTTGCCAGACTTTCTCAATTATCAGAGCTTGATAGTAAGTCTTGATATTTGTTCTAAAATATAAACTTTCCAAATTTTCCCTTTTCAATATTATTTGGAGTATTTTAGGCCTTTTCTATTTTTATAGTCAAAATTTCCTTAAAGCCAGCATGAAGCAAAATGTTCTCATTTTGTTCAACTCAAGGTATCTACAACTGTACAATATTGACTTCTATTTCACAGACATGGAATATTTCTTTCCTCATTCAAACATTTAAAACATATTTAGTAATGTTTTATAGCTTTAAGTGTAGAGGGCTATATGAATATATTCACAAACATAGATGCATATGTATACATATGTACATTATTGGGTATCTTTGTTGAAACTATTTTATTATTGAAGTATAATACATTGAAATAAAGGCTAGTAATATATGAATATCTCAATGTTTATGCAAATATACATTCATATAACAACGTAAATATGGTCATAAACATTTTCAGTATTCTATGTACTTCATGCTATTTCTGGGTTTTTTGTTTGTTTGTTTGTTTTTCGAGACAGTGTTTCTCTGTAGCTTTGAAGCCTGTCCTGGAACTAGCTCTTGTAGACCAGGCTGGTCTCGAACTCACAGAGATCCACCTGCCTCTGCCTCATGAGTGCTGGGATTAAAGGCGTGCACCACCACCGCCCAGCTCATGCTATTTCTGAATCAATTACTTCCACCCAAAGGAAACATTATTACAGTGTCTACTTTTCAGTAAATGACATCTTTTATGTTTCTTTTTCTAGTAGTTTATATTCCATAAATATTAATATATGGAACTTGGCTAAAATATCCTTGCTAATTTTCATCATCTTTTGAGATTTTGGGAGGAGGAATTTTCTATATATACAATCCTGTGTTCTATGAATAATGAAACTATCTTATTTCCTTTCCAATTTTATGTCTTTTTCTTGCTTCACTGCATTGACTAAAACACCCAGTAGAACTAGGGAAGTTAAGAGAAAGCCTTCAATATCATACTGTCAATTATGATTTTAGACTTATATTTTGTACATCCTTTATTACATTAAGAAAATTCTTCCCTATGACTATTTGCTAAGAACTTCATTATGCATGAGTGGATGTTGACTTTCATCAAATATTTCCTTGGCATCTTTTGAAATGATTGAATGCATTTTTCGAAAATTTCATGCATGTACACAAGGTATAACCTAGCTTCTTCCATACCACACAACATATCCTCAGGTTCCTGTCTTTTGGGTTTTTTTTAACAGCTAAGTCAGATTAGTGCTTCTTACAAGTATCCACTGGGGCATAGGCAGACTAACTGGCTACCCGAGCTCAAAGTAAAGTGATTATTTCTTCCTCAACAGCCATCGACTACAAACTCCTCAGCTAGGGGTGAGTCACCTTCCTTATTCTTGGTGTCTAAATTTTTAACTTTTGATCCCATAGAGGTTTTGTGTTGGTAACCAAAGCTGCTGAGAGTTGATTTGTGTAACAGCATGTCATATCCAGAGGCCACTCTACCCTCTGTTTTGTGTCTTTTCTGCCCATTTCTTCTGAGATTATGTGGTTTTCATCTGATAGATTTCCTGGTCTTAAGCCAGTCTTGTATTCCTGGGATAAAACCAATTTGGTCATGATCTGTTCTTCATTTTATAAATTAATTGCTTTTCTTTGTTTTCCTATTGTGTAGGCTATTGCCTCCATGGTTTTGAGAGATGGGCCTTGGAGTTACTTTCTATATGATATCATTGTAAGATTTTGATATTTATCCTTGGATTCCCAAATGGATTTGGAAGTATATTTTCTCTTCATAGTTCTAGAAAGTATTTTCATGAATGTAAAATTTCATTGAAATCTTTTATGTGTGTAAAAATTTGAAAATAACTTCTCTGTGCCATCATGTAGAATTTCTTCTATGAAATTGCTCCATATAAAACTTGATTGTTTTATAAAACTCAGTGGAAGCCAATACATATCTCCTCAAGTTCTTTGCACCCATCTTCAAGAAACAGTTGAACTCTATATTAGAAATATCTAGAATATTGCTTGAAGGGCCATGAATACTGAGTTTGCATGGAGATATAGGAGACTGTGGAAAATATTACCATGAAGTAAAGTCATTTTTTTCTGTCCTCAGAGCCCTTATCCTCCCGTTTAAGACAGAATCCTGGGGAATAAAACCTTAGTCTATAGGACCTTGCAAAGTTTTGCATAATTCTTTTGTTTCAAACCCTTTGCCATGTGAGCAGTTGCTTAGCTCTGATGGCTCCCCTCTCCTGGCTGAATATGGCAGAGCACAGAGACAGTTCTAAGGGAATGAGAGGGGATTTGGGAGAAGCTAATTTTCTAGTTCCTTTACATAAAAGGGACAATCATCTCTTAAACTCTCCACACAAACTGAACAGGCTATGTGGATAAGCTTCTTAATCCATCTGGATACCCCTTCCTGACACTTCAGAGGAATCTATACTTTTAGGTACCTCTAGCCATTTCAGCAGCTTAGAGACTAATTATGTGTCTCCCCCTTGCACATAGGGATAGACCAAGGAGAGAAATTTGCAAAATAACAATATTTCTAAGGCCCATCCCCGCTCTGTGCAAGCCTTTCTGTTGGTGTCTGGTAGCATAGCAACTGATGAAGCCTCATGGTCTGTAGTTGCTCTAGTCTGTATATCCCTTTCCTTGTTCTCTGTATCTCCATTTGTTGTGTTTTCTCAGATGTATTCTAGTGTGACAGTACCAATTTTTCTCCTGGTGCTTATTGGCCACAAGTTGCTGATGCTTGTGAGAGAAAAGTGGTTTCTTCATTCATGGATCTGAATTTGATTCTTTCACTTCAGCCCAAGATGCTTTAAGGTTCCAGATGGTCATATTGTAGATCACAGGATACTTAAGAGGCTGGGCTAGATGGCCATTGTTGGAAAGGGTTTTGGAATGAAGAGAAGGACATTGCAGGAAACAAGGCCATCAGTTTTGTCAGGTATTTGATCTTCACCAAGACCAAGTCAGATAAGATCCATTGCCCCAGTTGAAGATAGAAGATGAAGAACCCAAGCCTCAAGGGAATGATGTAACTTTCCCAAAGTGATACAAGTAAACAATAGTAAGCCAACCTCTCTTTGACCCAAATGCTCATTGAATGTTTTAATCCCCCACACTTTCCTTTGAATTGCAAAGAGATTGCACACAGGGCATTAGACATAGCTTGGAATAACTATCACAGAGCATTGGAATACTGATAAAGAAAAGTGGGTAGATACCAGCTAACTTTAACCACACATGCACTATAGAGGCCAAAGAAATCTGTGTAGGAATCCAGGATTCTTGAAGCTTTGCCTTGTATTGGTTCCATTTCCTTTGTTCCTTGTATCCAATCAGTAGCTCTGTGTTGTCTTCCTTTAGTTTCCTGAACTTGTAACTTATTCCTCTCACCTAGCCTGTCCAGCCCCATCATTTTCCTCAAACCTCTCCAGCATCTCTCCCAACAATATCTGACAACAGATGCTGACTTCCTTACTAGATTCCCAAGTCTAATTTCCTTCCTCAGACCTATTCTCTGCCCAACATTCAGAAGGGTTATACTAGAGGAATTGATATATATGTCATAGCAGTGTTTACAAAGTCTTGGTATGATGAGTACTTTGTTTGATATCCATTGACCTCTCTGCTCCTCTTTTTGCTGCCTCCCCATGTCACCTGGATTTCTACAGGACATACAGCTCGAGAGTAGCCTAGACTTAGCTCAGAGGAAACCACCCCATCTTTATCTCTGTTTTAAGACTTTAGTCTCAGCTTTCAAAAATGTGCCTCATGGTTTGATGTCACCAAGAAACCCTCTATGAGCTCCTCCATCTGATTTTGATATCTTTTCTAGTATTAATGTCCTGTACATACTATAAGAAGTAACCATGAACTTTGTACCTTAACCACATAGGTTTCTTTTCTGATATTACCAAAGGTCAGATGTCTACAACAACTAACTCTACTGGGCTCATTTGATTCATGGGAATACTTATTCCATGGCCTTTCCCAGTTTCTAGAGGTCATTATTTCCCTATCTAATAAGGCATCTTTATCTATCTTCCAAGCCACAGAAAAATATTTCTTTCGTCTTCCTTGTTCACTGAAAATGACTATAGGTTATTGATGTGGGATTCCCCTCTGTATGCTGTGAATACCATTGGTTAATAAAGAAACTGTGTTGGGCCTGCATGGGAAATAGAGGTAGGTGGGGAAAACTAAACTGAATGCTGGGAGAAGGAAGGCAGAGTCAGAGAGAAGCCATGGAGCCACTGCCGGAGACAGACATGCTGAAACTTTGCTGGTAGGCCACGACCTCGTGGTGATGCACAGATTAATGGAGATGGCTTAGATTAAGATGTAAGAGTTAGCCAATAAGAAGCTAGAGCTAATGGGCCAAGCAGTGATTTAAATAATACAGTTTCTATGTGATTATTTCAGGGCTGAGTGGCCGGGAACAAACAAGCGGCTCCCTCCTCCAACAGGTTATTATGCTGAACCCACCTGCATAAACCAGGTCTCTAGACCCAATGGCTGTGTCTCCATCACATCTGCCAAGTGCCTTTGGTTCTAAAAGTTTGAGAACAGAACTTAGACATTGGTTTCAGGCTGGTTTCCTGCTTTTTCACATGCCTGTCTTAGCCAGTATGACTTTGGACCTACCATATCAGTTGTGTAATTTCAGTCCCATCCCACTACATTTAAATTTGTTTCTCTCTCTAGTCTCAGGTTCCTCCACAGTAGAGATCGTGATTTACTTTGATCTATTGTCCTGGGAACAAGGAGACTCAGTCTGCAGTAGTTGTTTGTTGAACTAGAGTTTTTCTGCTCAGCTCTTATCTTTGTCTTGGTCTGTGGCTGGCCAGAGGGTTAGAACAACAGGCAGTTAAAATCATAAATTCTAGACCTCCATGACAGGAGAGAAACAACTCTTGTTAAGTTACCCATTAGTTTCTGAAAGCGAAGCATAGTGTGTTCATGTACAAGTACACACACACCAAATAAATGGATAGATAGACAGATAGAGAAAATGTAATAAAAACACAAATTCTAGAGCAGGACAATCTGGGTATTCTGACTCTACCATGTACTAAATGCATGACCTTGGGCAAATTACTTATCTTCTGTGTCTTGGTTTCTTGATGTGGAAAATGAAGAGGATTATAAAATCCAGCTTGGTTATGTAGGGTTAACCAACCCTCAGCCCACAGAAAGTATTTCAGCAGAGAACTTTCATTGGTGGAGGAATTCTACATAAATGATGGATGGCTGACAGAGCAAATATGAAAGGCTGTAGTAGCCACAAACGACAGGAAGCACCTGCTATATCTAGGACTTAGCCAGCCAGTGGGAACAAGTCTTGCTATGGGGACTAGAAGTCTGGAAAAGGAACCCTGGAGGGCCAGTTGCTGAGTTCCCTTCAATAGTACATCAGCACTAAGGGCATGACCTGGATTCTGATGATGTTTCTAGTGAGAGGCTATGCTATGGTTGCACTGAAGACCAGAAAACGTGAAAGCTCAGAATGCAGCTGCCTGTTACTGCACTGGCAATGAGACCAAAAGGGAACATCTCAGTCCTTTGTTTAGCTCCCTCTAGAGCACTGGTTCTCAACCTTCCCAATGCTGCCTCCCTTTACTATGGCTCCTCATGTTGGGGTGACCCCAAACCATAAAATTATTTTGTTGCTACTTCAGAATTGTAATTTACTGTGGTTATGAATCATAATGCAAATATCTGATATGCAGGCTATCTGATATGCGACTCCTGTGGGGGTCACACCCCAAAGATTGAGAAACACTGCTCTAGAGTCTCCTATTACTGGGCACCTGAAGTAGAATTTGCAGGGTTCTATCCCAGAGTCACAGAGGTGGTCATTACAAAGTGAGCTTGAAGCCAAAAGACCAGAGGTAAGTGGCTGGCACATTCCTTTAATTTTCTCATCTTTAAAGTGCACCTAGAATAGTATTTACCTTATGGTATGGTACAAAGAATGAATGGGTTCATATAAGTAGGCCCAGTACTAAAAGCTTTGTGTATCACAAAGAGAGTTTTAGTTGCTCTTGCCCTATAGTATAAGATGTCTCTAATGGTCACGTGGGTATATCTGGAACTCAGAGATCCAAACTCTCTAAGATGTGAGTTCCTCTTACTCATTTCTCTAGAGCAATGCTGCTGGGCAAAAGTGGGACAGAAGGACAAAAGACCACCTGCTAGATGACCTTTGCTGCTCTGAGACAAGGCGCCTCTGCAGAGCAGCTTCTGATTGCAAAGCTTGACAATCCCAGGTCTCTTAGGTCCTCCTTCAAGGGAGACAGATCCTTGATTCATGCTTCCTGAAGACTCCTGATTAGCAAGTAAGTTTTAAAAAGGCTCTTCTAGCATAATTATTCTGCTCTTAATTTTGGGAAATGGCCCAGCCAAGAGTAATCTTGAAAATTATGAGGCACTGAGGGACAAAGAGGAGCCAGGGGCAGACACAGTATTGCAGATCATAAAATCTCATCTGCTGCTAAGCTGTTACTGAATTATGCATTTCTAAATGACTTCATAGGTTTCACTATGATGTGTTAAGTAGACTGAGGCTGGGCTCTTGAATGTATTTACTTGTGGAAATGTTTATTAGAAAACACACCAACGTTGCTATTGTTGATTGTCTATCCAGATGTATGCAGGAAAATGTGTTGGGATTTTTCTGTTCTCCAGAGATAGAGAACTGGGGACTCTGTACTGACTCGCTCACCAATAGCTGGGCAGAAGCGTGGTGACAGAGATAACATGGCATATACCTATGTATTGGGAGTGGCCTGTTTGTTTTAAATATAGAGGTTTATTTTATCCTTATGGCAATTCCTGTAAGGAAAGGGATATTATCAACCTGTTTTATAAATTAGGAATTTGAATGTTTAATTCTTTGTGGTTTTATCATTGTTCTTTGGGGGTTTTGCTTTTGATTGTCTGTTGTTTTTCACTAGATCTCACTTTGCCCAGACTGGCCTCAAACTTGCTAAGTAGCTAGCGATGACCTTGAACCTCTGACCTTCCACCTTCCTTGTTCTGGGTTGTAGGCATGTCCCACCACCCTTCATTCATGTGGTACTGGGATTGGACCCAGGTATTTGTGTTTGCTAGACCAATACTCTACCCACTGAGCTGTACCTTCAGCCCAAATGGGGAATTTGAGATATAGATATTAAATAACATGTCAAGGCCTTCATAATAATTTAAATTGGACTTCTCCCCAAATAGGCTCTGAGACACATTTGCATGTAGTTTGCCTAAAAGTTAAAGGGCATACTAGTGGGGATGGAGAGGTAAGGCAGAGAAGGAAAGGGTCCCCTGAAGGATGGTTCAGGATTTTGTAACCCTGCCTTGTATCTGATGATCAGTGCCACTAGGGGTCATCTGAGAGATAGGAAATTACCATGCTGTCTTATCAAGAGCCAGCAAATTAGGGTATTTACTTAGGGACTCTCATCCTTCCTTGGGGTGAAGGTTTTCCCTGAGTATAGTATCTAGTCTTGGCAGAGCCAGTCTGCCTTGTCATGGTTCCCTTACAGCCCAGTGACAGCAACATTAGCAGAGAGAGAGCCCAGGTGCTGGAAGGAGGACGTTTCTAGAGCGTAGAAGTGCTAACCACTAAGGAGTTGGGCTGGGGTCTCCAGTGACTACTGCATATGGCTAAGAACAGCGGAACTGGGAGTCAAAGTGATTCAATTCTGATTCCAGCTTAAGCAACCAAAATAAGAGATATTAAAAATCAACCTTATAGTTTGGTTTATAAAATGCCCCACTCCAAGACTCATATGTAGATCACATGTCCCCAAACTGGTGACACTAATTGGAGAGGTAATGCTTGCTGCCTTTAGGTGGGACACTTAGCGGTCAGAAGTGGGCTGTGTAAACGAAACAAAGTCTTTCTCCCCCACATTTCCCTTGGTCGTGGTGTTTTATCACAGCAATAGAAACCCTAACTATGGACATTATATAGATAGACATTAATCTAGTTCGAACTAAGTTTCCATATGAAGAAGGAAATTTGGGTAAACATTCCAGCCACATAAGAACATGTATGAAGACAGGGTAGAGGCTGAAGGACTGCATGCACCAATCACAGAAGCCCAAGGACTGTTGACATAACCCAAGAGGCTTAGCAAGGTAAGCAACGAGCCTTCCTAGAGCCTCTCAAGGGAAGTGGTCCTACAATTTGATGTCAGATGTCTCACTTTTAGAACTGCAGGACAATAAACGACTATTGCTTTCAGCTGTCTACATTGAGGCATATTGTTTCAGAAGTCCTAGGAGAGTAATATTCCCTGTCTCAGGACAAGTGCTGTTAGCAGTCGGAGCTGCATTGCTGGGGTGGAGGGGGGGAGAGGCAGTGATGCCTCTGCATCCAGGGAGACTGACTAATTAATGCCATGTACTTCTGGTGCCTTTGCCTACCACTGGTATTGTTCATGTCCAGAGCTTCTGTGACAATCGAAATCACATCCTCATTTAGAGCCATTGCTTCCTCTCTCCTGCCTCCTGAGAATTCATCTCTAACTTCTTGCCTCTGCAGAAGCCTTGTCTCTGGCTCTGCCTCTTTGCATCCTGTGCTAAGATACAGAAAGCAGAGAGAACAAAGGAGAAGGATGGGAGTCTCCAGGAGGGCACTCCACAGGAGAGCTCAGTTTTCAAGGACAAGAAAAGTGAGTTAGCTGGAGAAGGGGAAGAGGAATCTAGCAGAGACAGGAGCACAAGCGGAGATGCCTCCTGCTATTTCTGTATCAACAGTGTGTAAAGTTAAGATGGTGAAGGTAGCATAATTTTTTACATAATTACAAAGGTTACATGGAAGCTTGGGGTCGGGGCTGCAACCTTTGACCTTGCTGGTTCCAGGAGGCTGTGCCACCACCAGAGCCATCAAGCAGTGTATTTTGATCCTCTGTCCTAGCTCCTCCAAGGCCCCACCCTCTCCTCCCTACCTCACAATTTCATGTCCTCTTCTCCTCTGTCTTTAAAAAAATAACCCACCAACTCCAGTTGATGCTACCCATGTGCTCATGGGTCTGGGGCCATCTACTGGAATGTGGTTGACCTACAGGAACCAGGAACCACACCCATAAAGAAAACTGACTCTGTTGTCCCCAGGAGCCTCAACTGTCCCTAGCTCCTCAGGATTGTGGACTGATGAAGGCCCTCCCATTCCATGCTGACGTATTGACTGGCAGCCTCCGCTGCTGTTAGTTCATGAGCACCGAAGGTCTGTCTTGTGCAGTAGACACTGTTTGCCTCTGGTCCTCCCTTACACCTGCTTCTCTTCTGTGATGGTCCCTGAGCCTTATGGAGGGAATGTGGGGTTGATCTTTTCTAGGCTCTTATCTCAGAGAGAAAGGTCTTGTAGCAGCTAGCTCTCCTGTGGGGGCTGGTTGTTGGCAGATTCAAACTCCACATCCTAGAAACTATGGTGCCGATCACGCCAAGGTGCGCTGCTGCTAACTGTCAAGTCCCCTTTCACTGAGGAACACAAGTGGGTGGTGTTTTTCCTATATATGCAGTTATGTTCTGTTGGATGTGCAAAAAGAACCTCTTCTCTGGCTCTGAAATTCTTGGCACATTTCGGAGGAATACTCCTCTTTTCTCTCTCGGTGGGAATGTTATCCTGACATTAGTGCTTGGGAGTGAAGCCCCTTAGGCAGGTACTTCAGTCCCAATTTTGGTTCATTGAATGACTAATTATTTGACATTCATCTTGATATCTCTTCTTTTTAGAAAAATTTTTAAAAGTTAGTCTTCACAGCTGTTACCCATAGGATTTCTGTGATCATAAAACCAATTAGCATTTTAACATCCTAAGTGCACTGTCAGGTGTCCACGAATGTCCAGTCTATAGACTCACTCTGCTATCACTTGGGTTATAGTTATTATTAGTATTGTCATTTCCATCTTCCCCATATCCCAGGGTTTCAAATTGAAAGGCTGTAGTGTGAGGGTTGACATGTTCTTAAAAAAAAAAGAAGTCTTTCTGTTTTGTTTTGGTGGATAGCTGTATGTTTTCTAGATATTTGGGATTTTTCTTTAGTCATATATTTCAAAGATATTCCTAGGTGAGCCTAAACTCAAGCCTTATGATTGGCTTGGTCTCGATCTCCCTGTGTTTTCACATCTCACAGTCTGAAAACTCAAGACTTTGTTTGAGAGTTTCCTTCATCTATGTTTTGAGTAGTGTTCTGTCCCAGGGTTTTAGTTTTTCTCTGTTCCTCTGCAAACCCTTCTGCTCCTTAGACAGACATCCACACCTGCTTCTCTCCAACATTCCTCCTGATGGCTGCATCTCTTTGCCCCTACACTAACCTTTTCTTTAAAGAGGATTTATTAAATTCTTCTCTACCCACTTAAATAAGTTCTCAAATATATAAATCTTTCTTTTTAAACTTGTAGACAGGTTTTCACTATGTAATTCACACCAGTCTGGAACCCGCCATCCTCCTGCCTCAGCCTTATATATCAGTAGTGATATATAAGTGTGCTTTGCCACATCCAGCTAAGACATCAAATACTTATTCAACTTTGACCCTGTGATAATCTGATTGGTTCAAGAGATTCTTAGGACCATAGTAAAGCACACGTCTTGGTGCACCTGTGAGGGTGTTGCCCCATAGCCAGGGAGGTTTAACTACACAGTGGGACCTGCTCTGAATGTGAGTAACATTGTCCATTTTGGCTGGGGACTCATATGGAAAAACAGAAGAAGAAGAAGAAAGCCAGTAATATTTCTCTCTGCCTCCCTTCAATCCTCCCCTCCCTCCATCCCTCCATCTTCCCACTGCCTTCCTGGTTGCTATTGTGATATAAGCACCTCTGCTCCCCATACCCTCCCCACCATGATAGAGAGAAACATCCATAATTCTAATATAAACTAAATCTCCCACTTAGGTTGTTTTGCTTAGAATCTTGTGTTGCTGTCAAAAGTTCAAGATGAGGGACAAAGGATAATTCCAGGAGCACCTATTAGTATATTTTTTTTGTTTGGTTCCTCTGACTGGAACTTCAGGGACTGCCTGGCCTCCAACCAGGCTGAGGATGAGAAAACAGCCTCCCTGGTGACTATGAAAGGCAGGGCAGACTCAGTGAATGCATAAGCAATCCTTGTGGTCCTAGCTAGAGACTTTAAATATTTCTGCAAGTTATGTCATAAAGCAGTTTTCCAATCTTGAGGTGAGAAAATCAAACCCCACAAAGCTCAGGTAAACTATTTAGGGTCACACATATAAGAAGTGATGAACAAGGGGCAAAGAAGACTTGGACTCTGGCTGCAGGCTAGCTCCCCTTCATCTCTTGATCCTTGACCCACTATTTTATGGGCCAGTCTTGCATAAGCATCAGAAAGCTCTCCAATTACTACAGTGAAATTTGAGCATTTTTGCAGATACCTCAACGGTCCAAACAACAAAAGAAGTTTTATGGCAGATCTGAAAAACAGAGCAGTACATGACTTAGTTAAGAGTAAAAAAGAAAAACAGCCCAACTGTCATGAATAGCATTTGCAAAAGTGTGGGAGTGATGATAGTATATCCTTTGTGCTTGTCTCCCTGTGTACATATGTTTACATGTTGTTAGACCTCTCAAGACCACGTGACCAGTAAATCAAAATAAATGCAAGCTCTGATAGAGTAAAGAAGGCACACTATCCCTACCTGAACCGTATTAAGGCTCCCCGAACACCTTAATGACATCCAGTTTTCCTCAGGACATTTGATTTTTGTCCGAAGCAGACAATACATACACACACTGATCCATCTTCAGCTATTTGAAGCACTTTCGCTCTCTGTAGGAATTTCTGGGAGTCAAACTGTTACAAGTGCTCACAGCAGGGAAAAGAAAGACAGAATTGGTCTGAAGATTGCTTCCTGAGGATGAGGCTGAATTGCATTAAGGGGGTCACTCCACCATCTATACATCGAAGGAGAGCTTTGGCATCTTGAGGGCAGCTGTAGCCCAGGGTTTGAGGGTAGCTCACAACATCTTTTTCCTCAGTAGGCTTTGATATCTAGCCGGAGGGGGCCAATGCCATTTTCTAAGTCAGGCTATAGTTCCCTAACAGCTGACTTTTCTCCCTCTTGATTTGGTTACAAACTTTGTGGGCTGAGAGGCCATCAGGTGTCAATCACTGGTCTTTGCATAGCGGATGCTGGGTGTCAGAGAGGGGTTGCTTGTGTTATATGTGGGGACGCTCCTGGTTGGGAGCTAACAGTATCTGAGCAACTGAGCACTAGGGAATGTACTGGAGAATCAAGATCGGAAAAAAAAGGATACAATTTCTTGGAGAAAAATGGCACAGGATTGAAGGGTTGCCTCCTTTTAAACATTTATTTTTATTCGTAGTTGTGGTGTGTGTTTGTGTCTGTGTGTGTATGTGCCTATGTGTGGTTCTGTGCCCATGAGTGCAAGTGTCTTCAGAAGTCAGAGTTGCCAGCCCCCGTGGAACTGAGGTTATAGTGACTGTCAGCCACCTGATGTGGGTGCTGGTTATCAAATTCAGGTTCTCTGAAAGAGTCAGTATGTGCTCTCAAATGCCTTCTTCTTATAAACTTTGTAGGGATCATTCTAAGTAAATTTACAAACCTGTATCCCTGTGAACATTCTTTCTCATTGACTGACCAGAGATCGGTAATGCTTTGGTTTGTTTTTCATGATTTATAAGTGTGTGTGTGTGTGTGTGTGTGTGTGTGTGTGTTCATGCATGTGGAAGTTGGAGGACAACTTGAAGTGTCTGTTCCCCCTCCATCTCTTTTGCTGTTGTGTTGCTGAGCTACATCCTCTCGGTCAGCTGATATGAGAGCTTTCACATGGTCCTCTTGTGTCTGTCTCCCATGCTGCTATAGGAGTTCAAGGATTACAGCGCTGAGACATGATATTTTGCTTTTGAGCATGAATTCTGTAGATTGAACTCAAGTTACCAGACTTGTGCTCAAGAACTTTGACAGACAGAATCATCTCATCAGCCTAGTTTCTCATATGGCTTCAAGACCCCATTTCCACACACAAAGATGGCTGTATTTTAAGGTCCATTTTGATGAGTGTCCTTTGTGCTGGTTAGTGTTTTGTCAACTTGACACAAGCTGGGGTCATCTCAGAAGAGGGAATCTCAATTGAGAAAATGCCTCCATAAGATTGGTCTGTGGCCATGTCTGTGAGGCATTTACTTGATTAATGATTGATGTGGGAGGGCCCAGCCCACTGTAGGTGATACCAATCACTGTTCAGATTGTCCTGGGTTCTATAAAAGAACAAACTGAGTGAACCATGAGGAGCAAGCCAGGAAGCACCTTCCCTCAATGGCTCCTGCCTTTGATGCCCTCAATGCTTGTCCGTAATGTTCAAAGTGAAATAAATCCCTTTCTCCCCGAGTTTCTTTCAGGCATGGTCTTTATACCAGCACTAGAAGGAAAACTAGGAAGTTCCATAACCATATTCAAAGTATAGAAAATTTCCAAACTCCAGAAGTTTTCCTTATGACTCCTTCCAGGTAGCCAGCCCACTAGCGAGAATAATGTTCTTGTCTCTATTATTTAACTGAATCAACATGTAGAACACACCAGCATCTCAGGAATGTTTGTATTCTCAAGTGAATGAATGAATGAATAAATCTTTGCAATATATGGTTTTAGTTGTTGACCTGACTGCCCTTGGGTGATTTCTGTCCAAGCAATACATACTTAGGGGACCCCCTTAAATGTCTGAATGCAATAGTAGTCTCCCCTAAGCTTCCCCTGGAAGACATTTACTGGTCAATAGGCCCCTTCACAGGCTGTCCCTTGCAATATAACCCACGTTCCAATTTGTCATTGCTATTTTTCTCAACTATGATACCTTCTAATTCCATGGCACAGTGTCTATACTTATCTTCACCACTGGATTGAAGGAACAGACTGCTTCAACTTCCAGTGAGATGCACAGGTTTGTAAAAGATGAGATTTCTTTTCCCAAGAACTTCTGCCTGCCAAGTTGTTCATCTCAAGATCCCAGTGATGTTGTTGATGCAAAGAAAGGTAGATTCAAAAACATTTTTATTTTCTAAAGACAGGGTCTCATGTGTCCCAAACTAGTCTATAACTCATTATGTATCCAAAGAGAATCTTACTCTTCTGACCCTCTTGCCTCTACCTCTTTAGTCCTGGCCTAAGGTGTGGGGCACTATACCCAGTGTATATAACGTTGGGAACTGGGCTAGATAAACATGTAACAACTGAGCTACATGTCTAGTCCTGGAAATAAGCATTTGTAGGAGGTTCCTATATAGCCTATGTGCTATGTCATGGATCAACCTCATGTCTTTGTGCTTTAGATATGAATGTGTTGGGTGCACTTTTTCATGGGACTGAGGCATTTACTCACCAGCACTCTATGAAAACCTTTGCATGCTTATTTTCACCCAAAGGTAGGGAGCCTGGGGAACTGGAAATGCTGAATTGTAATCCCTTTTATGGTTATGTTCCCACTTTCTGTCCCTGCAACAAAGGGTAGTTTGAAGAAGTGTAACATAAGAGTATGTAGGTTCAGTAGGTTCTCTATATTTTCTCTATTTTCAATGTATAGACTTATACACGGGCTTCAGAGGTTTTATTATTTACTTATGTTGTTGTTGTAACAAAATACCTGACAGAACAATTGAATGGAGGAAAGGTGTATTTGGGGTTTTAGTTTAGGGCTACAGTCCATCAGAACAGGAAAGACGTGGTGAAGGGGCAGGAGGCAGCTGGCCACATTACATCTGTCCCCAGGAAGCAGAGGCAGAGGAATTCTGGTGCTTAACTGCCCTCCACCCTCTGCCCTTTTTACTAAGCCTCAGGACTCCATCCCATGGTACAATGATACTCATATTCAGGGTAGGTCTTCCTCAATGAAACCTCATTGGAAGCCTCGCGACACATGCGCCCTGAAGTATGTCTCATCCCCTGTATGATTTTAGACCTACTTACGTTGCCAAGGAAGATTGACTACAACAGAAGAATTCACATGAATTTCTGAAATGAGGCACAGATCTCTGGGCAATGCACTTTTGTACATTCCCCAGAAGAACACCTAGAGTTTCTTTCTGGATTTTTAGGATTTCTGTATTACTAAAAGTTAAACACTCCTGGTATACACATTCTTTAATGACACTTGGCGGCTAATTCCATAAACGTCCTAAGTATAAAATGAGAAAGGGAGGGGGCAGGAATCTGGCCCTGAGTTCCAATGCTCCATCTACCCCATTCCTATAGTGCCCTCTGGGACTCACTATTTGTCTAGATGTCTTTGAGGTCTTAGAATGGCCATTATCTAAGCTGGACTAAATGTCCAAGTGTATTGTATTGCTTGCATGGCCTTATGGGAGAGTTCATCTCAGATACAGAAGAGAATCCATGGTAGGAATTAATGCAAATTTTTCTATTAATTTAAAAATTATATAGCGTTTGTTAATAAGAGAGTCCTGTCCCTCATCCCCTCTTCCTTCTCTTTTTAATGATGTTCTACATGAAAAGAGAAAAACCAAAATATAAAAACTAAAAGCAATAATCTGATGCCTTCATAATTCTTAAAACAGGAACCACTATGATGAACTTACATGATCTATTTCGAGAAGACAGACAGACAGTGAGATAGAGAGAGAGGGGGAGAGAGAGAGAGAGAGAGAGAGAGAGAGAGAGAGAGAGAGAGGGAGGGAGAGAGAGGGAGGGAGAGAGAGGGAGGGAGAGAGAGAGCAAGCCACAACACCTAGACTGCACATGAACTTGTGAACCTGCAAGCCATTTGAGATGGGTACATTTATACACTTGAGAAGATGTTTGTTATTGCACTTGTAGTTACCATTAGAAATACATGAAAAGAGAGTAAATGTTTGGAAAGATTAATACTGTATTTTCTTTCTGGTGGTCAGAAATTGAAAACTGCTAATGCCTGAAATAGGAGAGCAGTAAACCATGGTAGAAAGTCAATGGAAGAGCTGAATGCAGCCACTGCTCAACTCCCACAGCATTAGAGTGGGTTGCTCTTCGTCCCTTCCAGAGCTGCTCTGTGAATAATTATATTAAGGAATTAGGCAGAGTCATCATGGAGCTACAAAATACCACCCTTGAGGCCTCATTGGAGACTGATGGGAGCTCCTGAGAGTTGATAATGGCCGTCAGAGGCTCTATATATTTAAAATGCACAAAGGATGAGTCCAGAAATTATCTGCCTGCCAACTTAACTTCTCTACCTGGAACAAATTATCCCAAAATCAATTTGCAAACACCTTGGAGATAACAAGGTCTTGAGTAATAACCTCCATGGCTTTGTAAAGGAAGCACCTAGCTTGACTAATCTGCTTAATTCCCTTCTCTGACCAAACGGCGAGCTGTAATAGAGGCAATCTGAAGTTGTTCCTTAAGATGTGCTTCGAGTCACACTGAGAGGATATTGTCCACCCCTGGTTTATAGCAACTTATTCTGCTTTTGGAGAATCTTTAATGCTGGGCCATTAATTAAAAGAAAAACACATAATGAGTCTTTATCCCAAAGTATCCACCTGAGTTCCAAACTAACCTCACCCACTTTGCTCATCTGAGCAGTCCAGAGACTCCCCTAAGAAGGACTTCTTTAATAAATCTGCATTTGTCTTCTCACCCCCATCACCTCTATATTCTACTATAGGATTCAAGGACTTGTTCATTCCCCTTGACAGATAACCCCATTCCTGGCTTTTGGTCATTAAACAATACCAGACTCAGACAAGGAAGCCTGAGATCATTTGCATAGAGATGTCTGTAACAGAATTATTTACCATGGCTGAGCTTAGAACAGCCCATATACTCAACCATGGGAACATTCTTAGGATGATAATTTTACAGTCAGTACCTAGAAAAGACAGTAAGTCCCTCCTCCCTGGAGCATGTAACTGGACCTACTAGGGTGCATAAAGTGGGGGAGATAAAACCATCTCCCACTAGCCTGTGTGTCACTGAGACTACAGGAAAAGGTGTGAGATATGAATAAGAACTAGGTTAGAATGTGCAAAAATGGCTGGTAAGAGAGACATGCTTTCTCTTCCTTACCTTTTGTGGTTGTTGTTCCCACGTCTGCGTTTCTCACAAATAAAAATAAAGAACACACCATGCTTGCTTGTTTTTAAACAAACAAACAAAATGTGGGTGAGGGATGCTGGAGAGACTTCGGTGGTTAAGATGGGCTGGAGAGATGGTTCAGCGGTTATAGCACTGGTTGCTCTTCCAAAGGACTCAGGTTCGATTCCCAGCACCCATATGGCAGTTCACAATGGTCTGTAACTCCAGTTCCAGGGGATCTGATATCCTCATACAGACAAACATGCAGGCAGAACCCCAATGTACATTACACAAATAAACAAACGTTTTTTGAAAAGAGTACTTCCGGCTGTTGTGGAAGAGCAGCATTCAGTTCCCAGCACCCACTTCAGGCAGCTCACAACTGTCTGTAACTCCAAGCCTAACAGGGTGGAAGTTCTCTTCTGGAGTCTGCAGGTACCTGCACTCAAGTGTAAATACCCACACACTTATGCACAATCAAAAATAAATCAATTCTTTGGATCATGGGTTGCATCTTAGAATCCACATCCCTGACAAAATGTGACTCTCCCTCCCCAGCAGATATCATAGCTCCTCAGGCAGTGGTGGTGCTTCACGAGCCCCTCTGTATTTGTGCTGGGACTATGGTTGACCCTGTGTCAGTCCTGCGAAAATAATATGCACGTATGAATATTAAATAAAATACTTACATTTTTAAAGATTTATTTTATTTTACGTGCATGAATATTTAACCCGAGTGTGTGTCTGTGTACCATTTGTGTACCTGGTGTGCATGAGTGTTAGAAGATCCCCTGCAACTGGAGTTAGACATGGTTATGAGATACCACGTGTGTGCTGGGACTTGAACGCATGTCTTCTTCAAGAGCAAACAAATGATCTTATCCACTGAGGTATCTCTCTGGCTTCAAATAAAATATTTTTCAGAAAGTAAAATAAAGCCTGAAAAACATATTAAAATAAACAAATGGCCACGTGGTAAAGCATGGTGATGCATACCGATAATTCCTGTATTTGGAAGGCCAAGGCAAGGTAACCTGGCTTTTGAGGCCAGCCTGGATACAGAGTGAGTCTGAGGTCAGCCTGACCTACATATGGAGACCCTGCAGGGGGTTGTCAATTGCTCTATGAGTTTGGTTATGTCTATTTGGTTAAGTATATATTGCCTAAGGAAGGTGCCACATAGATCAGTTAGCTATGACCTTTCCTTTGGCCCTTGATTCCTGCTATAGTCCTGTTAGCCAAGGACACTCTGCTGCCAGAAACCCGTCAGTGTGAGGGAAAAGCTGGATTCTTGTTGCATCACTGTCTCCTATCCGTGTTCATCCTGCCATCTGCAGAGGATTTCTGCTAACAGTGTGTGTGATCTCAGATGGAACCAGGCCGAAAGCCTCCTCCTGGAGGACCAGGTCTCACAGCAGCCAAAGGTTCTGTGCAAGCTGCCATGGGAGAAAAGCAATCAGTAGTTTTACCCAGCTACCCATGAACCATGACAATGACCAGTCTGGCAAGACATCACCAGTGGTACAATAGCGTCAATGATATATTGGGATTAGCATTCAACTGTCTAATTGGATTTAAGGATCCTTAATAGGAGGGATTTATGGTTGGTTACTGTAAACCTATTCAACTACCCATGATTGTTGATATCATGAGCTCTAGAGGAGGATCTGCTGCAGGCACTTTTCTAGATCAGTGTAGTGCTTAACTAAATATGATATTCTAAATACATATCTTTCTGCGCACAGGTAAGTTTTACTCTTAGACCCTATCAAAGAAAATTCCTATTGCACTAGATGGAGCTAATTGGGGAAACCCAGTCTTAGTCAGAGTTATGATTGCTGTGTCGGACACCATGACCAAACCATCTTGGGGAAGAAAGGGTTTATTTGGCTTATGATTCCATATCACTGCTTACCACTGGAGGAAGTCAGGACAGGAACTCAGACTGGGCAGGAACCTGGAGGCAGGAGCTGATATAGAGGCCTTGGAGGAGCACTGCTTACTGGCTGGCTCTTGTGGCTTGCTCAGTCTGCTTTCTTATAGAACCCAGGACCACCAGCCCGGGATTGGCAATGCACATAATAGACTGCTCCCCCTACATCAAACAGCTTGTGTCAAGTTGCCAAAAAGCTAACCAGCACACCCACAATTGGTAAAGTGCAGACAACAACAGACCGTGGGGTGTCCAGCCCCAAATGATACAACTGTCTATAACATGATCCCTACAATGAAAGCTCAGAGTAGATCATGGAAGAGGAGAAAGATAGTGAGGGGCAACAGGATGAGGGCATCCGATGTGAGATAGTGCCTTCTATATATGAGAGTTGCACCCATGAAACTGCAATTACATGGCCCCCTCAACAGTACCCACATAATGTCCAACACCAGATGGTTTGCCAGCGTGGATGGGAAAAATCTCACAAGGCTCCACCCCTAGATGAAGAACTATAGGCAATTAATGGCTGCTGAGAGAGGGAGAATCAGCCCCCTGCGAGGTTATGCAATCCCAACCAGTCATTCCTAAGCATATATTCATACAAGTTACTCTAAATGGTAACGAGAGAGAGAGAGAGAGAGAGAGAGAGAGAGAGAGAGAGAGAGAGAGAGAGAGAATAAATATGCTCATGTGGAGGTCAGGGACAACTTTTGGGGGTCAGTTTTCCTTCTACCACGTGGGTCCTTTGAATCCATCTCAAGGTATCATGGTTGGCAGCAAGCTCCTTTACCTGCCATTTCGACAGCCTTCTCTAGGGTTTTGTTGAGAGTTTGGCCACTTTTCTTTACATGCTTGGATTCTACTTCGTAAACAGCTTAGACTGAAATTCCTTTGCTTGCTTGTTTTCTTTTACAGAGCCTCCCACGCCCATTGCTCCCCCAGAACTGCTGGCTGTGGGGGCCACCTACCTGTGGATTAAGCCAAATGCCAACTCCATTATTGGGGACGGCCCCATCATTCTGAAGGAAGTGGAATACCGCACTACTACGGGCACCTGGGCCGAGACCCATATCGTGGACTCTCCCAACTACAAGCTCTGGCATCTGGACCCTGATGTGGAGTATGAGATCCGGGTGCTGCTCACACGACCAGGCGAGGGAGGCACAGGACCACCAGGGCCTCCTCTTACCACCAGGACCAAGTGTGCGGGTAAGGATATCCCTCCAGATATTGTGCTGTTCTTCTGATTGGCCCCCTCTTGCCGCTTGGACACAGGTTCCTCTGGTGTAGATGTGCCGTCTTTGATGGAAAGACTGTTAAAGGCTTGCTCAGACTTGAAAGAAACTCAGCTCTGGATGTGATTCTAGAACCTTCTGTCTTTGGTTGTGTCATGGAGATGCTCATGATGTTGACAGTATTTCTGATGGCATATTGGCTCTATCATTGTGAGGAATCCTATTACCATTTGCATGTCTCTAATGAATTTTGGTTCTGGGTCTCCAAGGGATCCTGGCTCTGATTGTAGCCCTCAAAGTCCCCATGTCCACTACATTCCTGCGGGCTTCTGGTTCCAGTTGTATATCTCGTAGGTATAGTTTGCTTGACCTGTGACCCCTGGATCTGGTCATTGCCCTGGTGCTTCCTGGTTCTAGCTTTGTCTCCGAGGAGATCCTCTTGCCAGTTACATCGATATAGCTTCCTGGTTCTGCAAGTGTCTCGGAATTGATTCTGAAACTGCCTTAGTTCCTCAGAATTTCCCATCTCCATATCCTCTGGGGGCTCCTGGCTTCTGACTAAAGAGTATGACTTGGGACAGTACTTCTGGGGACCTCTGGATTCTACGTTAACTGTGGGTTTCTGGCTCCAGCTGTTTCCCTGGTGTTCCTGCGTAAGCGCCGCTGGGGTGGACGTGATTGGAAAGGTTCTCTGCATACAAGATTATCCCCCAAGGTCTCTTGGCTTTGTCTGTTGGCTGAGCTTGGATCTCTGAATGGAACCCATGAAATTAAAAGAGACTGGTGTTCATTTTTCTAAAACTCACCATCTGTCCTTATCACCCTCAAGTGCCATTCCATGGAAGTACTTTTGTTCTGTGTATACATGAAGGAAGAGTGGCTCAGTATTTTCTAACTTTATCCAGCCTCCCCAAATGGCCAGTGGTACACTCAGGATTTGCACTCAGGTTTTCTGACTCCAGAGCCCTGGATCTATGGCTCTACCATGATGAAAAGAGAGGTGAGTGCCCTTGGTATAACATACTGAGCTCGGGGCTGCTGTACTGCTGTGGTCCCGGGCCTAGTGACGCATCCAGCATGGGCTTCCGAGGAAAAATGAAGCAACAGTGCCTCTGAGTGAAGAATCCATAAGCGCACCCACATGGGACACAGCAGAGGATGCTGTGTCAGGCCTGTTATAATTCGACAGTCCTGCCACTAAAATTGTTGCCCCTTGATGTACTATGCTCTAAAGAACACAGGGCTTAGGAGGGAAAGCAAGGGTAGAGGCCCTCTTTACTTCGTCAGTAACACGTGACAAAGAGAGCACCATCCGACGTGCATGGGAGCACAATTTTAGACGTCAGGTGGATCAGAAAGTACAAGATGCTATACTGCAGCTCGCAGACACCTCCCGAAAAGCTCAGGGTTTTCTTTACAAGTAGAGGTAGGGGTTGCAGCCTGTGAGTTACTGGGAGGCAGGAAGAAGCCATCTGAATTAGACAGAAAGGAAGCACCAGGTGGAAATGGGTGTGTCTGGCCACAGTGGTGAACTGAGGGGACCTGTGTGTTTCTGTGTGGCTTTGAGTTTTTACTTTACTTATGTCTTCCATGAGCACAGTCACATATAAGTACATTTGCTCTGTGCTTGCATTGCTCCCTCCTAGATCAATCGTTTTGGAACAAGCTTGAATTTTCAGTTGTTCATGAGCCAGTTTGAGTGTTAGAGCGGAATTGACAGCAGCCACTCTTATGTGTATCAGGAGCGCTCCTGATAGTGTAGAAGCCAAGGATCACTAAGATTTCTATGGCCCAGACTTTACTTCTTTGAAAATTATTGAACCACTGTGATGAACAGAGAGTCCATTTTCCCAATGATTTTTCTAAACAGATCTTTGGTAAAATTCCTCATTGAAACCTGATTATGAAGCTGACTGCTTTCAAAGGACAGAAGGATATGTTATTAAGCCAGGCAATTCCTTACCTCAGCTCTGCCATGTTATAGTCATTCATAAAAATAATTGATTTGAACCTGTTGATAAGGCTTCTCTTTCTCTGCAAGGTAAATGTAAGGGCTTTGATCTTTGGAAATGGCATTCAGAGCACTTTCAAAGCCCCTGTGGACTTATTTGCTCGTGATCATATAATGCACTTAGAAATTCAATCGTGAGATGATCATCTCAATAAAAATTTATAACCTATCGCAAACAGTTGCCACGGCTGCCTAATGGATTTTACATGTGACAGACACAATGGTCTGACTATCGTTGTAAAAATTAGGAGTTGAAATGTTGTTTGTGGTATTGTATTTCCAGAAATGGTGGTGTTTAATTAAGTTAGACTTAAATCTCAAATAACCTATATTCTTAAACTATGTGATAAGGAAATTCATCTTTTTTTCCATTGCCACTGATGGTAGACTGTTCTTTGCTTTATAATTAATTTTTAAGAGAATCTTGGGTTGATATCCATTTGTAGATGTTCTTTATTACCATCGGTATTTGGAGTTTTCTCCCCTTCCATATTCTATTATTAATCACTCTGGAAATGTACTCATTATTTTGCAAAACAGAGTGTGGAAAGTATAATTTTTGCCCAGAGGAATTTGCAGGCTGGGTAAAGATTCAAGAAAAATAGAAAAGGGTGGTAAGGTATAAACATGTAGTTTGGGTGTTGAAATAGCATGCTTTGCGAAGTAAGATGGGGTCAGCAAGCAGTGTCCTTAGGCACATTTGGAGCAGCATTTCTCAGTGCCGGATGCCTGGACCAGGGACATCAGAATGGCTAGAGATTGGGCACTTCGGTTTACACTGACTCTTATGTTGAAACCTGGGTCTCCATGTGATGGTGTAGGAGACGGAGCCTTTGGAACAACTATGTCATGGGTAGATTTGCACCATTATAAGAGAGTATCCAGAGTTCTCTCTTTCTTATTCACCAAGTGAGGGCATAGTGAGAAGATGCGTCTATGGCCAGCAATCCAGCCTTTTTACTAGGACTGTAAAAAGCCAATTTCTATTATTTATAAATAACCCAATCTATGGTATTATGTCACAGAAACCCAAAAGAATTAAGTTTCATGTAAGCTCAGACCTAGTCTCTCCTCACCCAATGAATCAGAAAGTACAAGAGTAAGGCCTTGCAATCAGAAGTCCTGACTCACACGGCTGCACATGCAAACATCTGCATCTGTGGCACATTGGCGTGCCTGCTGCGAGTAGGCCCATGGAGTTTGTGACTTGAACTCTGAGAGGCAGACTGCCACTCACATGACTGGATCAAGGCTACACAGCATGCAAGTGCTGAAAACGAAGTCTCCTTGGCACTGCTTTGAAGGAGTTGGGGGTGGTTTCGCGGCTCATGAGTGTCCTCTCAAGTATGGGGTTGAGTAGTAACTATGGAGACCAGCTAAAAATGAATGGCTGCATTTGTCCTTTCAAACACTTACTCATTCTCTGCTATGAGCCAATCTCTGTTCTAGGCAGTGGGGGAAGAGGCTGGCTTTGAACGGACAGGACAGGCGGGGGCAGAAGCTTGCCAGTGGTTATGTTACAGGCTCAGCAAAGCTCCAAAAAGATACCAGGGCAACCAAGTCAGTGAGGGAAGGTGGGGGTATATTCTTGTTCTACTGGGCATGACCAGATAGATTCTTGATGT
This sequence comes from Ondatra zibethicus, assembly GCA_004026605.1. Taxonomy (NCBI): domain Eukaryota; kingdom Metazoa; phylum Chordata; class Mammalia; order Rodentia; family Cricetidae; genus Ondatra; species Ondatra zibethicus. The sequence goes on along the minus strand of PVIU01010577.1, from coordinate 14,862 downwards.
AGTAGAAACCAAGAAGATGAGGCTGACCCTTTAAGGGGGAGATATTAAGAGTTTGGCTATAGAGTGTGCAGGACCAATAGGCAGGAGTTCAGAGCACATGCTTAGCTAGTTATACCATAGACAGATTCACAGCAATCTATATATGTGGGGATGGGAGAAGAGGGTCTAAGGTGACAACTAGGGCTTGTGGTATAGGTAACTGAGGTATAAGAGGGAGAATCATATTCTGAGATGGGAAATGCTGAAGATGTTAAGGGAGAGAATATGACATGTTTAGGGGAAGATGAATAGCAGGCAATAGGAATGTATTAGTCTAGAGCTTAAGGAATTTGATCTTTTTCCATGAGAACATCCCTAACTTCACCTGGACATTACGGTTGGGGCCCTCCTTAGCACTGATAAAATTAGTTTAATTCTGTTTGTCTACCTGCTTTCCTCTCAAAATGCTTCATTCATTTTTAATTCGTCATTTTTTTTCTTTCCCTCATTTTAATCATTCATCATCCTTCCTGAGATAAAGGCCTAGGGGCAAAGACACTGATGTATATCAAAGTGTTTTGAAAAATTTCAAAATGCTCTTCAGACTCCTGTAATGAAACGAATCACAATCTGTTGGTGCTTCTGTTACAGACATTACTATTGTGAGCCGTTAACACACAGAGAAGAAGGCTGGCCTGGCTGGTTATCAGGACTAGCACACCTCTAGCCATGTTCTCTAGTTCTTCACCATCTCACGAGGATTCCCATTTCAGAACATGATGCTTGTGGTGTCATCTGCATTCTGGGCAGCTTTCTTACGGAGAACATTGAGTGCTTTCCTCTAGCACAGTGGTTCTCAACCTATGAGTTGCAACCCCTTCGGGGGCTGCATATCAGATATTCTACATATCCGATATTTACATTATGACTCAGAACAGTAGCAAAATTAGACAACAACAAAATAATGTTATGGCTGGGGGTTACTAAACACGTGGAACTGTATTAAACGGTTGCAGCCCTGGGAAGTCTGAGAACCACTGCTCGAGCAAATCCCAGACAGCAGACATCCGGGTAGCAATGGGAGTTCAGGGATGCTGTACAATGGGCAGCTCACTTTGAACCTTGCCTCTGAAGGGCAGGCCACACTGTCCACGCAGACCACTTCCCTGTTGAAGCACCTGAACTCTTACTGTTTTCTCTACCCAGTGTTAACTTAATGGTCATAGAACTCAGGTTGGGGTCATACATAGGAAAAATCCTTTAGGTTCCAAGTACAGACAGTTCGGCATTGTGGGACACATCTCTAGTCCCCAGAACACTGGTGGCTGTGGTAGTCATGAGTTAAAGCCCAGCCTGGGCTACTTAACAATACCTTACATCAAAAGAAGGCTACTGCATTCATTATTTGGAGTTTGTAAAGAACCCTGAATACAACAGCATGGAGGAAATTCACCACAGTCTTTAACTGGAGAAAGCAAAAGGCACCACACTGACCTGGCCTAGCTCTGGTGTCAGTTCCAATGGCTTCAGCCCCATCCTGTTGGCTTCTGAAAATAATCATCTAAACACCACACAAAAAGACTCTGTCACACTGTCCCCCCAGATCTGCTTCCAAACAACACCCACATATCGGCCTTGGTTTTGCTTTCTACAAGCATTTCCCTTCATCTCAAATCAAGGTGTTAGCAATCTAAAGTTGTGCCTCTTCTCCCCTGGAAACCCATTCTTCCATTCCACCCAGGCAGCTCTCTTCACATCCTTGCTATAGGTTCACCAATCCATACAGTAAGCTGAGTGATTGCTGGTTCCTGTAAATCAAAGACCCGCTGCCTGAGAGCCCACTTCATCGTGGTCAAGCAAAGTTTCAATTCCCCAAGTGGAAACCCACTTTGCCTGGTCAGAGATGGCTGCTCCGTTGCTGATTTCAAGGACTCTTTTTCTATTCCTTTCACCTGAGGGCTGATTGCACGTTATATTTTATTTACATATTTATGGGTTTCTACTTGAAATGATATGTGTCTAGTTCTCTCTTTTCTCCAGAGGGATAAAAAGGAGGAATTCAAATTGCTGAGCTCAATGAAGTGAGAGTTGTCATTAGAATTTAGTGAAAAAGATATGGGCCTTTGAGCCAAAGAGAATCTGGTTTTTATTTCAAGTGGGACATTTGCTAGCTGGATGACCAGGAATGTATTACTTCACTTCTCTGTGCCTCTGTTTCTTTTCTTTTATTTAAGGGAGATTATATCACATTTCCCCCACCCCCCCAGAGCTTCAGTAAGGTATGTGCCTAGCAGAGCACTCAGAACCCCCAAAACCTTTATGAACATAATTAATTTAGAATGGAATCTCAGGACTGGGAAGGGGGTATTAAAACATGGACTAATTTTCTATCTTGGGCATTATGGACCCTATCATAAGAACATTTCTCTTATAATGAACTCTGATAATCTGCGGGAAGGATGGGATGTTTGTGACTGTGTAAGTGTCCTGGGTCATTGATGAGTAGCTGTGATGGCACCTGATGGTGGGGATGGGGGACGGAGGATGGGGATTGTTCTTTTTCTGGTTCTGTCCAGAGTCCCAGTAAAATAGAGACATGTGACAATTGAACCCTCTTCTCTTCTAGAAGGTCAAGGAGCATAAGAACAGTAGTGGCATTTCACTTGTATTTTAATAAATAAATCTTGCCCAAAGATCAGAAAAGTCAAACAGTCACACTGGCCAGCCGTACAGATCAGGCAGCTATGACACACAGCTTTAATCCCAGTAGCCACACTAGCTTGCCACAGAAACCAGGCGGTAGTGGTGCACACCCTCAATTCCAGAACGAGAGAGGGTTATAAGATGGAAGGAGGCAGCTCTCACTCTTAATCTCATTCTGAGGTTTCCTGGAGGCAGGATCACAATGTTCAGACTGAGGTAGAGGTAAGAGTCAGTGGCTGACTGTTTTGCTTTTCTGATCTTTGGTTGCACCCCAATCTCTGTCCCTGAGTTTTTATTAATTGTGCTTCAAGAACAAGACCTTGCAAATTCAGGAAAAAAAACTGTGAGGGAGGAGAACAGGAGGAGAGTTCTGAAAACCTGCAGGCAGCACCTTCAGGGGTCTCTTTTTTATATGTAAGAACTGTTTTTAATACAATCTTTTCTCATTTTACATAGCTATCCCCATTCCCCCGCCCCAACTCTCCTCCCGCTCCACATCCACTCCTCAGAAAGGGTAGATAACTTTTTCTTAAAGAAAACAGTAGGGCCAGAATAGAAGGGTCTTTCATTCTAGAGAGCAGTTCTGCCTCAGAACAGAGTGTGAACAAGAGAAAGACAAAAGAAATCCTTAAAATACTTAAGGGTCTTCAAAAATAGGGCAGGATCATCTCACAAGCCCTGTGGGGCCTTTTCTTCACTGCTTTAAGCGTTGCTGAACTATCTGCAATGTGATGGTATGTGTTTGGGAGGGAGCAGATGTAGCATAATTTGGCTCAGGGCTTTGAACTGCCTCCTGAGTGCGTGTTATGTTGAATACAACCTCATCCTCACAGTTGCCCTGCACTACAGCCTAGGTAAAATGATGCATAAATCTTAAGGGAACACGGCACGACTAGCTGATAAAATATCAAATCCCCATCCCATCCAGAATGCAGTAATGCAATCAATAGATTCTAAAGACCAGTGGCAAAAACTTCAGACATGCCACACCATGCTTGAAGGGGCATTGCTGCTCATAAGCTCAGGACTGGAGGCAACTGTAGTAAATGGATTGTGACCACTGTTTCCTCAGAAAGAAAGGTATAAACAGAGACTGTCCTTTGGTTTTCTGACCCATCCATACCTGAATAATCACACAGAAAATATATTAATTACAACACTGTTTAGCCAATAGCTTAGGCAAATTCCTAGCTAGCTCTTACATCTTAAATTAATCAATTTCTATTAATCTGTGTATTTCACTAGGCTATGACCTACCAGTAAGATTCTGGCATCCTTGTCCTTCAGCAGCTACATGGCATCTCCCTGACTCTGCCTACTCTCTCTCTAGATCTCTGTTCAGATTTCTCACCTGGTTTTATTCTGTCTTGCAATAGGCCAAAGCAGCTTCTTTGTTAACCAATGGTATAGAACATATTCACATCATGTAGAAGGGAATCCCATATCATCCCCCCTTTTCTGTCCAAATAAAAAGGAAGGTTTTAACTTTAACATAGTAAAATTACATATAACAAAACAGGTATCAAACAAGAATTACAGTTACAATATTTTTTGTGAGTCTAAAGTTTTATATCTAATTTATTTTTATCATAACTAAGGAAAATTATAACTGTAACTATCTGTCTTCAACTCCATCACAGACTCCAGAAGGACGTAACATTATCTAAGTAAACAGGAATTGCATTGTAAGCAACTTTCAAAACTCTAGAATTGACAGAGACATCTTGCTGTCTGGACAGTCACCCAAAGTTCTTCTGTAAAGTTGGGGCATCCATCTTCAGCCTACAGGCCCATAGTAGCCAGCAGACTTTTCCATGAAGCAGGATATTTGAAAGACTGTTTTGCCTATATTGGCAGTTTGTCAGTCACTTTCTTCTGTGTTCTGCAGAATGTCTGGCAGACCCTTTCATGAAACAGGAACCCCGAAGGATTGTCTCACCTTCATTTGACAAGTTCAGCAGTAACTGTGGATCCTGCATGTCCAGTTTATACAGCATACCATCAAGCAGTCCAGGCAAGAACAGTTTTTTGCCCAAATGGCTAGCCTTGTCACATTGACGGCAAATTCCATAACAAGTTTCTCTAATGTCCATCAACCTCTCTGAACTAATTGGTGCTGTCAGAAGCAGACATGTCTCACTGTTGAAAAAAACCTAAATTCTGCCAGGCTGGTGGTGATGCACGCCTTTAATCCCAGCACTCAGGAGGCAAAGCAGGTAGATCTCTGTGAGTTTGAAGCCTGGTCTAAAAGAGCTAGTTTCAGGACAGGCACCAAAGCTAAAGAGATACCTGTCTTGAAAAAAACAACAACAAAAAGCCTAAGTTCTTAAAACATTTTAATGCCATTTTCTGTAGGTCCTTGAAAGGTTTGAAGAATACCTATCCATCTGAAATATATCTCTATACATCTAGAAAACCTAACTAACATGACTACAAGTTTGACTATTATAGATGACTATTTATTAATCTATATTTTAACTACATGTTACATTTTTAAATGAGCTGCACAAACACAATACCTTAAACAAGAGTGGAAATACACATATAACAAATTGACCTTAAATTTATATCAATAAACTAAAGAAAGTCCATACCAATGTAAAGTTTTCATTTCTATATCATATCCCCCTTTAAATGAAAACAAACATTTATAAACAATCATTTTGGGAATTTGGGCATAGTTTCCCTAAACTGCTTCCTGCTGTTTGTTGTAGTTTTAGGCCTCAAGGAGACCTTTTGGGGGGAGCATTTCTTGTTCCATCAAACCACATTAGCCTGGAAGAAATCCATAAGTTCTCATTCTCTGTGGAAGCAAAATCAGAACTTCTTTTCCAAAATAACATATCCTTAGACTCTAATTTTGAAGTCAAGATACCTTTAAAATATATGTGTTGGTTTAGTTTAGCGGTTCCCAGAATCAAATGTAGCCAAGAAATTCAAAGAAAATGCAATAATATACATAAGCCAGACTCTCTATGTATTTTCCATCTTTATGTGGCTTTTCTATTACTTTTTAATATTTATTATCTTTACTTCTTTAATCTATGACTACCTTATTCTTTTATATTAATTTTCTGTCTCTTTAAAGACTTTGTTTTATTTTTTTAAACTATTTTTTTATAACTGTCTATACTCTTTTTCTTCTCTCTCCCAAGACTATGTACATGCTTTTAAACACATTGTGACCTGTTCAGAGGTTTAGTTCTGTCTGAATCTATCTTTATTGCATATCTGTAATCCTTTTTGGATCACTGTTGTAAACTGTTAGGCTGGCGTGGCTAGGACCGGAGCAGCCACTTTGATGGTTGGTTTCACCCTGCTTGGCTTTCCAACATGACAGAGTTCCTTTAACCTCCAGCTCTGGGAGCCATCTTTACCATGCCAACTCTCAGAAGCAGTTGGCCCATGCTGCTACCAAGTAACTTGCAGCATGCTGCCCTCAAACCCCATGCAAGTGCTTTCTAACAGAATCTCCCGAATGAACCAGAGTCATTAGTACCACCTGTACAAACCAGGAAGCCACCTCTTAAAGGAGCCATGCTTCTGCTTGTGGCCAGCAAACAGAGCCTATATGAAAAAATGCAGCTACCAAGAAGCACCAATTGACTCCCATTTTTTTGTGGGTCTAGAAGCCCCCCTGCCCTTTTAAGCTTTTTTAGATCTTATGTGGATCCATGCCAAATGGTGGCAGGTTACCTTGCCCTTCTCTGTTTTCTCTAGTGTTCCTTTACTGCTTTATTCCCTAGGTGTATAGAACCATGGAGGTCAAGCTCAAAGAAGGGAGGAGGGAGCCTGCTCTTATTTTCATCAATTCTGGAACCTCTGTGAGAACCACAGAGTGTCTTCTCAAGGGTCTAAGTATTCGATATCCTCTTCTTATAGACCTCTCTCCTCTTCCATCATACAAAGCATGAACAAGTGGCTACCTTAGAGCCTTCCTCCCTTGGTTTATGGAAGAGATGGTGTAAGGTAAAACCTTTTCTCTTAAAACCCATACTTTTACAGTCTCAGCGAGTTTCTTCCCCCAACCCCTACCACATATTGTATGGAATGAGTGTGGTGTTGGGATGATCCAGCTGGATCCCTCTTTGCAATCTCTGGAAAGTATTGTTGGTGGAGCCTTGAGCATCTATGTGCACTGTCACCTTGTTTAACTGCTTATTACTGGTCATGAGGCATAAGTCAAATTCCAAACCAACCACAGAAGCATCATTCCACACCCTCCCACACTTAGATATCCCTGCTGTACTATGCTTTCCAGGGATGTGGGGCTTCCCAGAAGCTGAAGCGTGAGAATAAGATGGTCAATGTTGCCCTAATCTCTCTCAATCTTGAAGGTTCAGATTTGAACAAAAAGTGAGACACAGAAAACCACTAATGGTAATGAGAGCTAATACCATTTAGTTTCAGATCATTCAATAAAAATAGCCCCAGAATACATTAAAATTTGGGTCACTCACTCCTAAAGCTGTAAAAGCTTAAGATGATAAATATAGCAAATGGATGTTTATTCCAAGGCAAATAGTGACTGTCAATACAAATATCCACTGTCTGCAACTTGGATAGCCCGGAGCTGGCATTAGAGATCTTGTAATTCTTGTCACAACCTTCAGGGTGGGCATAATTTTCTCCAGTGACTATGAGACAGATGACATGACCAAGGCCATACTCTTGCCCAAGTGACCCAGCCAGGGATTGAGCCTTTGATGTGTAGCTATTGTCTTAGTTTCTTCCTGTTGCTATGACAAAAGGCCATCTAAATGGCTCAGACTTTCACTGCCAGCCCTCACCACCTGAATCCCTCCCCTGGGGCTCATATGGTGGAAGGAGAGAAAGGCAACTCCCACAAGTTGCCCTCTGACTTGTGGACCCGTGTGCACACACACAAGAAATTAATAAATACATGAAATCAAAAGCCCTTTTTAAAAAAGCAGCTTTTAAAAAAGGTTTGCTCTCGCTCCCAGGTCGAGGACACAGTCTATCACGGCAGGGGAGTCAAGGTGACAGGAGGGTGTGCAACTGCTCACATCACTTTCCTAGTTAGGGGCAGAGAGCAGTGAGTGCTTGCTGCTGCCCAATCTTCTTTGATTTGCTCCAGCCAAGGATGGGAATGGTCCAGCCTATGATTAATATGGTCTTCACACATCAATTATCACAGGGACATCCAGATCCCCATCTCCCAAGTGATTCTATCTCCTGTCAACTGAAACTAAGGCTCAGGGCTACAAAGCTCACTGTCTGATATGAGCCCCAGGATTCAGTGTGATTAGCAAAGCATCCAAGTGGGGCTTCTCCCAGAATAGGGGGAAAGAAATTCTTGAATACCAGAAAAAGTACTAGTGGAATGTTTCCTTCTAGTGGTCAGAGAATAAAACCATATGAACCTCTCAGGAGAGGCTGGGAAGTAATTTGAAAGAAATTCACCCTTCATTACTGATCAGAATCCTTAGTGAGCCAGCGGTGGGAAGGTGCTTTCTTATTTCAGGCAGAAAATGTTCTTATAGTCTCAAAGCCCAAGAGACTAAAGGGGGAGTGGGGGAGAGAAAATGGTAGTAGAAATACAAACTCATTTCAGTCTTGCAGTCGGACACCAAGTAAATAAATAAAAATCAATAGTTACATGCCAGTAATAACTGTTACAAAAATATAATGAAAGATATTATATTCCCAAACACAATTAAAATGTAAATGCTTAGGAGTAAAGTAGGAAAGTCTTGGAATCTATGTGAAAATATACACACCTACAGAGTTTCATTGAGGATGATAAAACAGGACTGGAATAAATGGAGCCGTATATCATGCTGCTGATTAGCAAATTTAGTACTGTGAAGATATCATTGTTCCCAAATTAATTTATAGGCTTAATATAATTGTGATCAAACTCCTAATGTGATTCATTTTGAAACTTAACAAAGTGATTTAGAAACTGATCTGAAAAAAAAAATACCTGAGAATGAGGGGGTAATGCAGACCACTTAGAAAAATGACAGGAGGAGGGGATTTCTGTGTGAGATATCAACATTTATAATCAATATCATAATTAAAGCTCTTAAGGATATAATCTATGGAAAAACAGGATTTAGAGATTTATCTGAATGTATAAGTTCTTAGTAAATTGCATGTGATTAATAAGTAGTATATATTATAAATAATTGGGAAAATGACTGTTCACATATACCATGGTATATGAAATAAATTACAGATAGATTAGGCACTTAAAATATAGATAAAAATATTAAGTAGGAGAAAGTGAAGAAAATATGTTTTTTTAATAGGCAGGAGTCTCAGTTCCTTAAAAGTGAGCAGATTTATCAACAAGGTTGTGTTTGGAACACTCACAACTCAGAAAGAGAAAAAGGAGAAGGGAAGCCTATGGTGGGTCTTGACAGAATTAAAAATCAAATGGTTTAACTGGCTGCAGGAAACGCTGCAACAGAACAAAAACAAAGGGTACATACTGTTATGGAAAGAGTGCTGCAATCACTCAGCTCTAACTCCGCTGATAGATGAAAAGCTGCATTGCATAAACAGGTAAATGCAATAAAAATGTGAAGGGGGTGGGGATTGGAGATGGCTTCCTAGGTAGAGTGTCTGCCGTGCAAGCATGAGGTCATGCAAAGGCCTAGTGTGTCAGTGCACATCTGCAGTACCAGTACTGGCTAGGGTAGAGACAGACTCCATGAGCTTGGCCAGCCAGCTGAGTGGAATCAATTACCATCTGATCCAGGGAGTCACTGTCTCAAAAAGTAAGGTGATGAGCAATGGAAGGAGATACCCTGTGTCAACCACTGGCCTACACACACGTCCACACCCACCCGCAGGAATACCTCTGTGCACCACATACATGCACACACACAGATGTGAATGCTGAAATGCACAATAAAATGTCCAGTGTTACCGACAAATAAATGTGTTCTACCTGCTACGTCACAAAAGCCTGTGTTTTATTTGATTGTGACGAACAGTGTGAAAGCACAGCACAGAGAATTCTTATAGGCAGTTCCAAAGGTGGGCTGGCTAACACTGTGTGACTAAAGGACAGGCCATTAATTTTCTTTCTAGCCAAACGCTCAGAGCTCTCGGAAAGAGCCCTGTATAGAGACGATCGCTGCACTCTTTATAAGGGCAAATACTTGCAAATCACTTAAACAGAGCAACAATAGGAAAATAAATAATGTTTGGTATTCACATAGTACAAATTGCTGCTACTTTATACAAATCACATTCTCCATGACATCGATGACATGGGTCAGGGTTCAAGCTGTAAAATGAAAAATTCAAAACTGCTCTTCTGGGAGACCCTGGTTCAATTCCTGTCCCCGATATGATTGCTCACAGCTGTCTGTAACTCCAGTCCCAGGGGATCCAGTCCCAGGAGCCCTCTTCTGGACTCCTCCAGCACCAGATAAGCACATGGTACACAGATACACATGTCTGTGCAGGCAAAACACCCATGCACATGAAAATAAACAATATATAATTTTGAAGATTTGAATATGCAGCCACTGCCAAGGACCATGTTTGGGTCTGGGTCCTACCGTGCCTGGGGTCTTTGCCAGAGTCCAAGTCCTGTATTTCCATCAAAGTTTGCACAGAAGCCAGGGATTGGGGCTAAAACCTGAGGCCTTGGTGGTTTCTGGGGGCTATACTGCATGCCACCAGAGCTGTCCCAATCTGAGTGGCCTGCAGTGTGTCTACCCAGAGCCAGGATGTTGTCTGGGCCCAAGCTGCTGCCAAGGGTCATGTTTGGGTTCCTTGGTCCAGCTGTATCGGGGATTTGTGTCTGTAGCCTTTGTCACCTCAGGAGACCATAGGAACCTTGAGTAATGAAATCAGAGGGCCATGCTGAGCGGGCCCCACCCTGCGCTGGCTCTGGGACACCTTGCCCTGCAGCAAAATGAACTGGTACCCTGCTCTCAGGAGAGATGGCCTCACCCCTCACCACAGACAAGGGAGAACTGGTCCTTATAGCAGGAGCATGGGGGAGCTGGCTCCACACCTTCGCCTGAGGCAGGTGGCCCCAGTGGTCCAGCTCAGCTCAGCTACCAACCAGGCCCACATCCATCCCTTGGGGTGGCCCACCCTAACATCTACCCCATCTAGGACCTGCTGGAGCTTGTGAAGGGACTGGTCATATGGAACAATACCAACAGGATCTCCATGACTACCAGAGGATCCAGTGATGATACCATACCAGAAACCAGAGATCTTGAACCAGATCAGTGAATCATTGCAATGAACATTGGCTACTAAAGATGACTGGAAAAGAAGGGTATATACCATTCCTAATGCCACCAGGTGGGAAAGAAAAAGAAAGAATGAGGGGTTTTGTTTGTTTGTTTTGATTTGTTTTGTTTGTTTGTTTTGCTTGCTTTGTTTTATTTTGGTGTTGATTTTTTAAAATTTTTCATTGAGGGGACACTGCAGGGTTGTGGGGAAGATATACAGGGACCAGGAGGAGAGCAGAATTAGGGTGCATGATGTGAAATTCCCAAAGTATCAATAAAGAAATTATGTAAAAGCAAATATACTAACAAAAAAACCTGACTATGTAAATACTGCCCCAATTTGGAGTAATGTATCTGTGAGAGAATTACAAGGTGTAGCCAAGAATCCTATTCTGTATCCTGCCAGAGACGAAGAGAGCACTGAGACTCCCATCACACCAGCCCAGGATTTTGAAGGCTCTGTCTCAAGTATAGTTCCTAGAATAAGAAAAACAAAAAGCTGCACCTATACTAAGATTTTATAAGGTTGATTGACTGATTAGAACACCTTTGATTGTAATGAGTTGGAATGTCGCAGATCTAGAGCCAAATCATCTTGGCCTACCTTTATTCTCCTTAATAGCCATTTGTTCAGTGACTGTGTCATCTTGTGACTCATGGAACATCTCAGGATATATTAGCAGATCATTGGCTTCCACAAACCACAATCAATGTCATCAGGTGGCATTTCAGACCTGTCTAAGAGAGGTTCCTCAGTTATAGCTTGGCTGCATGGTGTCCAACGGTTGTATATAGAAAATGTCTTGAGTATTTTAATTTGTTGTTTTATGGTAAGTATAAAAGCGTCCAATCAGCTGTTACAATGTTAGGACCTGATATTTAGACCAACTTTGTGAATCTGTGTTCTGAGTTATCCTCGTTCATGTTTGGTACCAGAATAAATGATGTCTTCTTTCCTTTGAGATGAGTACTGTGTTCCTACATGGACATTTCTCCCCTACTCTTAGCAGGACTAATGTAGATGTAGACCAGGTCATTTATCAATCGTTTAAAGCTCCAGAATATGTCTTAGTGTTTGGTGGGACAAGAAAGACTTTGCTTAGCCAATTACTTCAATTCATTTCTGAGCCTGGAAAGTCATCAGACAGATATTACATCTTCATCGCCCTTCTCCTCTCTCCCACCTTGCACAAGAGGATAACAATGTCTCTTTTAAGCGTTGGTTATTGAACATAGGGTTTGCATGTGCTAGGCAAGCACTCACTCCCTGAACTAAATTCCCAGGCCCCTTTATGTATTAATCAGGTCTCTCTACAGGAACAGACCTGATAGAATGAATACATATGTATTAAAAGGGTGTTTATTAGAGCAACTTACAGGTTGAAATCCAGGAAGTCTGCCAGTGGCAGTCTCCTGATAGAAAGTTCAAGAATTACCTAATTGTTCTGTCCATGACACTGTATTCCTCAGCATCCCCAGTCTGGTGCTGGAGTCCCTGGGAAGTCCTAGAGACGTCCCTGGTTATTGGTCTTTTTGGAATCCTGAAGTGGTAGGTTCTAATACCAGTGAAGGAAAGCCTCAGCAACAGGGCATTGCCAACAACAATGAGGGCAAGCAGACAAAAAGAAAATGCTTCTTTTGTCCACATCCTCTTATGAGAGCTGTCGTGGGAGGTGTGGTCCATCTTTAGGGTGGACTTTCTGACCTAAGATGATCCAGATTTAGGATGGGCCTCCTATGTCAAATGACCCACTCCAGAAAAGCTCCTCCCAGGTGTGCCCAGGTGCTTAGGTTTTAGTTGATCCTAGAAGTAATTAGTCAAGTTGACGACCAAGATTGTTGCAGGGAGACAGCTTGTTCATACCAGCCACCCGACTAGCTTAGCCCCAAAATAACCACACAGAAATTGTATTAATTAAATCACTGCTTGGCCCATTAGCTTTAGCCTCTTATTGGCTAACTCTCACATCTTGATTTAGCCCATTTCTATTAATCTGTATATCGCCACGTGGCAGTGGCTTACTGGGTAAAATTCCCAGTGTCTGTTTCCAGCAGATCCATGGCATCTCTCTGACTCTGCTTTCTTCCTCCCAGAATTCAGTTTTGTCTTCCCTGCCTACCTAAGTTCTGTCCTATCAACAGGCCAGGGCAGTTTCTTTATTCATTAACCAATGAAAGCAACACATAGCCAGGACCTCCTACACAAGATTAACCATCACACCTTCTGTTTTGAGATAGCATCTCACTACAAATTAACTCTATAGCCCAAACTGATTTTGAACTTGGCATCCTCCTGCCTCATCCTCCCAAGATTTGGAGATTTCAGGCTCAAATCACCTGGTCATGTCATGCATGCTGCAAAGCAGTTGTATTGCTCCAGGATCTATTTCCAAAGCCCCCTGCATATTGTTTGCATTGAGCTGAACATTAGTGGGTTGGGGTAGAGTGGCTAAATTTGAGATGAAAGGTTTAAGTGGGGGAAACATCTATGATAGTTTGAATATAACTGGTGCCCATAATCTCATCAGAAGTGGCACTATTAGGTGCAGCTTTGTTGGAAGTGTGTCGTTGTGGAGGCAGGCTTTGAGGTCTCATATATACTCAATCCATGCCCAGTGGTTCATTTCACTTCCTGTTGCCTGTGGATCAAAGATATAGAATTCTCAGTTCCTTCTCCAGAACCATGTCTGCCTGCATGCCGCCATGCCCCTCCTTGATGATAATGGACTGAACCTCTGAACTGTAAGCCATCAATTAAAATGTTTTCCTTTACAAGAACTGCCATGGTCATGGTATCTTTTCACAGCAGTAGAAATCCCAACCAAGACAATATCCTTAAAATGCTTTCAGTATACCTGTTTATGTATCTACACATACACACACACACACACACACACACACACACACACACACACACACACACACAGAAAGAGAGAGAGATTTTGAAATTATAGATCGCTATAAATGTTTCCGCTTTGTTTTACTAAACTGCATGAAACTTATCCAATTAAGAGTGCCTCCCCTTAGAGTCAAGTGTGGATATAAAAGAATTGTTACGCACTGTAAAACACGATATAAATGTGAGAGGTTATTTTTAATTGCACTTAGCAAATCATTGGTATTTTGGGAAGCTACAGGCATTGCTAAAGCTACGTTGTTAAAGCCCTGGACTATAAATGGAGCAAGGGATGGTCCACAGAGGGCTTTGTTTTCAGGTTTTTCTGACTTTGGATACAGGTTCATTTATTTGGATGCAGGATGGCCTAACACAATTTGCATGACTACTCCAGACCATTTCTCCACCTATTAACCAGGGATAATATTGCTACTTTGGATAGGAGTGGGGGGTATTGATATTGGTGAGGGCTAAGAATATACTTGTTAACTTACCTTCCTGAACATACCTGTAGCCCTCCAAGGCATTAGGTAGATGCATCATTACCATTACTGCTAAGGCCAGAGATCTTAAGTGATTTCCTTTGAGCCACATAGACTAGGAACCTGTTATACTTATAGTGCCTTGAGTCTGACTGGAGAGGACCCTTCTCTTGGTTTGCCTGACCCTATTACTCTGCCTTTGGGGATCAAAGCTTAGATTTAGTAGGAACTTAGTACATGGGGGCTTCTAGTGCTTTAAAACCCTAGAGACAGTCACTATTATCCACACCCTCCTCACCAGGCATCTCCAAGCCCTTCTGTGAGACAAAGGGAGGATGACCGCTATATTCACAAGGGAACCTACAGTCCTAGGCAGAGGGATGCCTTGCAATCATAGAACATTCTGGAATGGTAAGTCCCCATCATACATAGAAGGACAGGAGAGTCATTCAAAGTACAAGTCTGGCTTGGTAGGGAGAGGATCTACTGTGACTGGGGGGAGGACCTAGTATAACTGGGGGAGGATCTACTGTGACTGGGGGGAGGACCTACTGTGACTGGGGGAAAGGATCTA
>PVIU01010576.1:0-68816 GCA_004026605.1 Ondatra zibethicus | reverse complement strand
GGGGGGGAGAGCGAAGCGAGTGCTTAGCACGGGGCGGGGGAGCCAGGACTGCATACTCAAACACTCCTGAAAGTGGAAAGTGCCTTGGAGTCAAGACAACCACAGAAAGGCCAGCCAGGTGGCTGGACCAGCAGAGCCCGGGGTTCCATTCCCAGCACCACAGAAATTTGGGTGGAGGTGCAGGCCTATAATCCCCCGACTCGGGGGGTGGAAACGGGAGAATCAGAAGTCCTCAATTCATTGGCTGCGTAGGGAGTTTGAAGCCAGCCTGGGATACCTAAGACCCCCCAATCCGTGTTCCTTTTCCATTTCTAGAATAGTCCTGCCACTTTTACACCCTATTGTCTAGGCCCCCTTCCCAGCGTCTTCCTGACCAGGTCCAGTGCCGGCTGAAACATCCCTGACTGCTGGCCCAGGGATCTCTTCAATCTGGGTGCTGCTGCTCAGTGCCGCACTGAGAATCTGCAGATACCCAGTAGGGAGCTCCCAGTGTGGAGGTGGGGGAGTCACTGACTCACATGGAAGGGATTTATATAAAGTGAGTCTCCCCAAAGAAGTATGGATCTCTGCCAATCTGAGGGGCCTCCCAGTCTCCTCCAACCCTACAAGGAGGTGTATTTTGGTTAGAGAGCCTAGGTACAAAGATGTCGCCCTAGGCCTTAGCCACAAAAGCAGAGTGGGAATTTGAACCCAGGCCCTATGGTCCCTTCTCAAATACAGTGGTCAAGTACAAGCACCAGCTGAGCATGCGCAGACACCTACCTATGTGCCCACCTGCCTCGGGAGCCTTGAGGTTCGTGGGCTCTTGGAAGAGGATGCATGTGGTTTGTAGATGAGCCAAGCCACGGGTGCCGACAAGGGTCACACCGCAATGGGGGCTTGGGGTCCTTTCTGGATTGAACCCCGCCCCGCAGGGGCTGCTGGGGGCTTGGAAGAGCAGCGTCGCTGTCTCCATGGCTACGTGCAATGGCGGTGGGCGCATCTGCGGATTGATCCGGCTCAGTCAGATTCAATCCCGAGCGAAAATGGATTTTTTTAATGTGTCTATTAGCTGCTTTGAAAACACAAATTGAGTTCAAGAGAGACAGACGCAGCCATCAGAAAACAATTTGGCGACGGAAGGCCCAGTGACCAGGACACCCAGCACGGCAACGCCCCTGCAAGCCTTCGAGTCGCCTTGTGAGGGGGCAAGGAGGGTCATTAGGCCACACTGCCCCACCACCACCACCAGTCCTCGGGGTTGGCGTAGCAGAGTCGTGGACAGTCTGCTGCAGAAATTAGCCAACTTCCCACCAGAAGAAAGCAGGTTTCTGGGACAGAGTTAAAGGGGGCAGTTCTGGAAGACGTCCTGGAGTTGGCAGTGCCCGAAAGCCTTGGGAAATGAGCTCCAGCAAGCCCTTCTCCACTCCTTCACTTTGCAGAAGGCGGCCTCTTCTGCGTTTAGTCTCACAGCCAATGCGCAGCCAGGCCCTGGGGGCACACTGCTCTGTGTCGGGGCACTTGTTACCCAGGGCCGACCAGACAGGGCAAAGGCGGGACTTGAGATCCCCCTCTTCTGGAGGAAGTGCCTGGGCCAGGCTGCCGGCTGCTGCCCGGGGAGCCTGAGGCTGAGGCCTGGCCAGCCGGGGAGGAA
Source organism: Ondatra zibethicus (assembly GCA_004026605.1). Classification (NCBI taxonomy): domain Eukaryota; kingdom Metazoa; phylum Chordata; class Mammalia; order Rodentia; family Cricetidae; genus Ondatra; species Ondatra zibethicus. The sequence goes on along the minus strand of PVIU01010576.1, from coordinate 67,183 downwards.
GCAGTGAGGTCAGAGGCACACTTCCTTCCCTCCATTGTCACTCTGTCTGCAGCCTTCTTTGCATATGCAAATGAGTTCATCCTCCCGCAATTACACAGTAATCAGGAGCAAATTACCTTCTTGCTGTTTACTTTCAGCGTCCTTAATTAATCCGGTTATTAGACGATTAATGGAGCTTGTTTGGTGAGAAACTCATAGCAAGAATGGAGAAGGGTACTGTGGTTGAGCGGAAGGTGTCTGTATGTACATGTGGCTGGGGGGGTGTTCATGTGAGAGTGTGTGTGTGTGCGTACCCGCACGCGCGTGTGCTCACACAAGAGCACGTTGGAGATAGACTAGAAAGGATTGCACTGGGTTTTCTGTCCTCATGTGCCCTTCTCAGCCTCTCTTCTATCCCTATCCCCAGTCTCCTCCCTTACCCGACTCAGCACCCCTCTCCTGGAACTTCTGGGGTTCAGGCAGGCAGCCCTACCATCCAGCCCCTGGACAACAGAGGCTCCAAGAGGCCTAAGGTCCTGGAGATAGGACTCAGGCTTCCTCTGCTCCCCAGAGCCCACACTGGTACCCAGACCTGCCTCTGCATGGGTAATTGTGCCTCGTGTGCACTGACTTGGGAACTAGCAGCCAAAGATGAATGTAACTTCCAGTCCTCATGGCAGGTGCGCCTCACTGCCTGGTTTGTCTGACTCTGAAGATAGCTTTCTCGGGTACCAGCGATATGGTTCAGTAGGTAGAGCTGCTTACAGCCAAACAATAATCTGAGCTCAGTCCCTAGGACCCACATAGTGAAGGAAGAGAATCAACTTGGCTAGTCGTCCTCTGACCTCTACACATACCACACACACACACACTTACACACACACACAATTGTTAAAAAGAGAGAGAACCTTCTTGGGTTTCTGTAGCTCACAGTGATGATTTTAGCTCTCGGTTTCTTTGATTTTCTCTTAGAATCCCTCCACCTCCTCAGTGTGTCTTTTTTTTTTTAATCAGCTCTGAAAAATTATTCATTAATATATACCACTAAATATCACCTCTCCCAATTCTCCTGATGTCTTAGAACTCATTCTCTGTCCCATGCCTCCCCTTGTTTCTGCTTCTCTCTGTGTGCTTGTTTATAGCTAATGATATCCTCAGCTCTATTTCCCAGTTCCCCAGCTCTCTCTTCAACTGTGTCTAACATGCGGTCTGACCCTTCAACTGGGCTCTCAGTTTCAACGTTGTTTTCATTCTGAGTCTCATGGCTCCTTTTCATATTTGCCTAGAGAGATGACTTAACCTCTATCAACCTAGGAGTCGCCTAGCAGATCCATCTGGGTTTGTTGTAAAAGCGTTTTCAGAGAGTTTCACTGAAAAGACCTGTCCTGAGTGTGGGTGGTGCCTCGTGGGCCAGGATCCTAGACTGAATAGAGAGGAGACAGACAGGTCAGCAGCAACATCCGGCTGTCTTGTCTCTTCTTCCTGCCTGACGGTGCAGTGTGACCAGCACCTCCCACTCCCACCACCACGATTTTCCACCCTGAAAAAAAAAACCTCCTGGGAAGCGGTTTCTGTCAACGCAGCTGTTAAATGCTTGGTCCCCAGTTGGTGGACTGTTTGGGAAGGATTAGGAGGTGTAGCTGCATTGGAGAAAGTGAGGGTGGACTTTGAGGTTTCAAAACTCCAAACCAGTTAGAGTCAGTCAGTCTCTCTCTCCCTGCCTGCTGCCTGGGGATCTGGTTGTGTCTTAGGTTTCTATTGCTATGAAGAGACACCATAACTACATCAAATATTATAATGGAAAACGTTTAATTGGGGTGGCTCACAGTTCAGAGGTTTCAGTCCATTATCATCATGGTGGGGTATGGTGGTGTACAGGCAGACATGGTGCTGGAGAAGGAGCTGAGAGTTCTTCCATCTTGACCTGAAAGCAACAGGAAGTGATCTGAGACACTGAGCATGGCTTGAGCATATATGAGACCTCAAAGCCCACAGTGACACACTTCCTGCATCAAGGGCACACCCACTCCAACAAAGCCACATCTCCTAATAGTGCCACTCCCTACGAGCTTGTGGGGACCATTACATTCAAGCTACTACAGGTTGGGAAGCTCTTGGTACGGCTCTCCAGGGCTGTGCCTGCCTGCTTCCCACCACGATGCTCACAAACTAACCCTCTGATTTGATAAGCCAGTCCCCAGTTAAATGGTTTCTTTTTAAGACTTGTCTTCGTCGTGCTGTGTCTTCACAGCAATAGAGCGGTAACTAAGACAGTCGGGATTTTATCAGAGCAAGAAGACAAGTAATTAATTCACCCAACTTTCCTTAGAGCCACCTTATTGGAGCTTTAAATACAGCATTCTAAGTAAATATGCACATAGTTTGGACCTGGAGATAAATCTTCCTTTTTGAAAAAACTTAAGCAATTATTTTGTTACTGTATATGTATGGATGTTTTAGCTGCATGTTTATCTGTGTACCATGTGTGTTCCTGGTGCCCTCTAAGGCCAGAAGAGGACATCAGATCCCATCTAACTAGCGATATAGACAGTTGTGAGTGTCATGTTGGTGCTGAGAATCAAACCCAGGTCCTCTGGAAGAGCAGGCAGCGCTGTTAAGTGCTGAGCCATCTCTCCAGCCCCCATTCCTTATTTGAATTTTATTTGTGTGTGTGCATGTGTGTAAGTGTGGGGATCTGTGCAGGACAGGAGAGGGCCTAGGTCTCCTGGAGCGGGGGTTACAGGCAGCTGTCACCTCGCTGGCACAGGCCCTGGGAACTGAACTCAGATCCTCTGCAAGAGCAGGATAGCTCTTAACTGCCAAGCCATCTCGCCAGACCTTTGGTTTCAGGTTTTTGAGACATGTCTCATGTAGCTAAGGCTGTCCGCCAGCCTGATCTCACTATCTAGCAGAGGCTGGTCTGGACACATATTCTGTCCCTATCAAGAACCAGACTGCCTTTCTGAAATAACGAAATGATGACGGGGTGGGTGGGGGCAGAGATACGTGAAGCCACAGTTCCAAAGTGTTTTAAGTCACACACAGGCAGCCTGAGAAGGACAAACCTTACAAAGGTCCATCCATGGTGTGCTCAGGGACACACCAGGCCACAGGAACCTTGCTGGAGCCCAGTGAGACCACAGACTGAGCGGGGGGGGGGTTGGTAGGGAGGGCACAGACTTAGGGTCCGGAGAAGGGCCAGGAGAGGAACAGAGAGAAGCTGGGCCCCCTTAAGATGAGGACCTAGGCCTCAAAACTACCAATAGCTCACATGGGCCCCCAGAGGCTGTCCCAGCATGTGAGCACAGTGGAGCACAACCAAGGCCTGGCTTCCCTGTGGGCACACAGGACCCTGGGCAGACGGCTGCTCCCAAGCATCTTCTGGAGTTCTGAAGCCAGACTTGAAAGCATCTGGCTGTTTCCAGCTCATCCCATAGAGTCAGATCACTTTGTAGACAAAAATACCTGGTACTAGAGGAGGCCATCCGCCGTGTCTGGAGTCTGGAGCTGGGGTCACATCTGGCTTCGGGAGACAAAGGAGTGAAGGCTTGGTCAATGAGAGACCAGCCCGAGAGACCTGATAGCAGAAATTCCAAATAGTCTCATCATCACACGTGTTCAAGAAGGTCAGAGATGAACCTGTCACTAGAGCCACAGAAGACACTACAAGGACCCACCACGCTCCTGAGTGGGGGCGCCCCTCAGCTGAAGCTGCTCACGTGGTGGGTGTGATCCCCAGCAGACTGGGAGCCAGAACACAAAGGTTAGGGAACGGAAGACCACAGGAACGGCAGAAGGAAAACCAGTGGTGGTGGCACAGGCCTAGGGATGAGGAGTTCAAGGTAATGAGTAGGAGTCCAGCCTGGGCTACATGAGACTGTGTCTGAGATATAGATAGATAGACAGACAGACTGACAGACTAGACACAGAAAGGGACGGAACAAGAATCAAGAAGAGGAGGCCATTAAGATGGCTCAGTGGGTACAGGAGCTCCCTGCCAAGCTCAAACACCTAAGTCTGATCCACAAATTAGAGAGCTGACTCCCACACGTTGTCTTCTCATCTTCACAAGAACCCCCAAAATAAATAAAACGTAACAGAAAGAAAACTTTTTAAAGAATAAAGAAGCGCCATGGAGCTGGGGACAATCAAGGCCTGAGGTACCTGTGTGACAGAAGCCTCGGGAACAGGGGAGGTCAAAGAGGTGTCCTGAACATTTTTGAAGAAATAATGGCCCCAGACTTTTCAAATATAATGGCAGCTAAAAAAGCCTAGAGACTGGGCTAACAAGATGGCTTAGGGGCTAGAGGAGCTTGCTGTGCAAGCCGGCAACCTGAGTTTCATCCCCAGAACCACGTAAAGGTGGGTGAAGAAAAACAGCTCCATCAAGTTGTCTCTGACCTCCACACAAGTGCTGTGTGCACACAATAAAGTTTATTTTAAAATGTCCTAGAAACTCAGCAAACATGAATGCAACATGAATGTTACCCCACAGCATACCACCAAACTGTTCAAAACAAGAGGAGCCCAACTCCAGCGGTAAGAAACACACGGGGGTCGGGGGACCTGGGGGGTGGTGGCGACACCTTTAATCCCAGCAGAGGCAGAGGCAGGCGGATCTCTGACTTCAAAGTCAGCCTGATCTAGAGAGTAAGTTTCAGGACAGCCAAGGCTACACAGAGAAACCCTGTATTAAAAAGCAAACAAACCAGACAGACAGACAAGGATGGTAGCAGAGGGAGGGATGCTCCTTGAAGACGCTGTCACTCACAGCTACGGAGCTCTGTGCAGAGTGAAGCAACGGCTGGCCACAGGGGCTGCCAAGATGGCTCAGCAGGTAAGGGGCTTGCCATCAAGCTTGTGGACCTGGGTTCAATTCCCAGAAGCCACATGGTGGAAGGAGAACCAGCTCCCACAAGCTGTCCTCAGACCTCATACGTATGCCATAGCATGTGTACCACAGCAGATAGATGTGAAAAGAAATAAAAATTAGAAAACAAAGTCTGGGAGCTGGCCAGGGAGCTGTGACATGGCTGGGGTAGGAATGGAGCTGGGATGGATGGGAAAGGAAGGTCGTGGGGCCAGGGCTGCAGTGGGGAGGGGGTGGAGCGGGGTCTGCCCAGTAGGCTGCTGATCACCCACACTGGGGGTATGGAGTAAGGAAAGGTGCAATTAGGAGAGAGCGTGGGCTATGCCGTGGGCAAGTCTGTGTGGCGGATGGAGTACCATGTGTGACTCGGGCACTGGTCCAGAGTGCACCAGGCATGCTGGGAAACACTGTAACTTACTAATAAGCCCTAAAGCTGCAGCTTCTTAGTGGGGAAGTTTCTTCTTTTTTAATTTATTTTATTTTAAAGTGTGTGTGTGTGTGTGTGTATACGCATGCACACGCAGGTGACCTCAGAAGCAGGTGTTTGTGAGCCTCCCAGGGTGTGCTGAGGACTGGTCTCAGGTCCTCTAGAAGAGCAGCAAGCTCTCCTAGGCACCAAGCCAATCAGCTGCCTTGGCAGCTGCCTCCTTGCTCACGGTCATGGGCCAGCAGAGGCCCTCTCCACCCAGGAACTCAGGCTCCAGACATTTTTTTTCTCAAGTGCCATCAATACAGGCGACTGCCAAAGTGGGTGCAGTGTGAGGAGACACATCAGACTGAAGCCACCGCTGCCCTCTCTGCCCACAGTTACTCATCCCACAAGTCACATGATTTAGCCTAACCACAGGCAGGCTGGGAAATGCAGGTAAGTGCCAACAAGTTGCTAAGTGCTGAAGCTGCGGGTTTGTTATCAGTCATCTGTTGCACGTGTGCATGCTCTATAGCCACGCACTCCACAGGGTGTACATTAGTGCTGAAGCTGCAGGTTTGTTATCAGTCATCTGTTGCACGTGTGCATGCTCTATAGCCACGCACTCCACAGGGCATACATTAGGTCAAGAGGACAACTTAAGTCTCTCTTCACCATGTGGAGCCCAGAAAAATGGAGCCCAGGTCTTCAGGCTTGGTGGCAAGCTCCTTTGTCCATTGATCCATCTCACCAACCCCAGAACTTTAAAATGGAAGAAAAAAATCAAAAGGTGGACAGAGGCCCAGAGTCCGTGAAGAGTCCATTATCTGGGGAAAGGGAGGGAAGGTCCAGAGCCTTAGAGGAGAGGCCAGGAGACAAAGGGACCTGAGGATGTACTGTCTACACCCAGACACTTACATCCTCCCCAGCGGCTGGCTGTCAAACGCACTTTCTGTGTCTAGTTTGGTCTGTTTCACAGACGTAGAGGTATGTGCTGAGGCAGGAGAATTGTAAGCACAGGCTACACCAGAGACCCTAGTCCTAGTTTCCTTCGGTGGCTGTGAGGAGATACTCTGAGGAAGAGCATCTTACAGGAGAACGGGTTGCACTCAACTCAGAATCCCAGGTTATCTTCCATCGTGGGGGGGGGGGAGGCAGGACCTGAAGCTGCCCTCACACGAGTCAAGAGCGGAGGCGTGGATGCATGTGTGCCTTGCTCAGCAAACTCTCTCTCCTCCACGCAGTCTAAAGCCAGGTCCAAACTAGGGAATGGTACTACCCAATTGCAGACTGGGACTTCTTGTGTCCAGCGAGGCCATCTAGACATAGCTGTACACACACACACATACACACACACACACACACACACGCCTGCCTGATCTAGACAATCCTTCACTGAGACACTCCCCAGGTGGTTCTAGGTTGTGCCGCATGGGCAATCAGAGAGCCAAACATCACCCTTGTCTTAAACAGAACAGAGCTCAGAGAGGAGGTCAGGGTGCATGACGTGGCTGGGGTACACAGGTGACTGCTCCCCAGCTTTCTTAAGAGCTGAGGGGTCAGAAAGGGAAGCTTCCGGAACTCCTACCCTTATGTGACAGGCTGGGGACAGGGGCTTCTGAGGGTTCAGTCCTATTTCTGTGTGTGATGGGGCAGTGGGTGGTTCCAGCAGCCCGGTCTCCACAGCCAGGGGACAGCACCACCCCTGCAGCATCATCCTTTGGCCTCCTGATGCTAACCCATCCCCTTCCACTGCTCCTTCACACCATAAAGGCCTCTTCTGGTCTCAACCAGCCTACCAAAGAAGTGGAAGAATTGTCTAATTTGCATACACAGGCTCCTCCCTGCCCTTTATTAGGGGCACAGTTGCTATAGCAACTGTCCCTGAAGCCTCTTCTCTGCACTGTTCCTCTCCTTTCCAACAAGCAATAATTCTATATGCTCACTCAGCTCTGTGTTCAGAACTCCTCGATCTTAAAGGTGAAGAAACTAGACCAGAAAGGGAAAGTAACTTGCCCAGGGACACACAGCAAAGTCAGTGGCAGAGCCTTAGCTGGAACCCAGGTCTTCTGACACGCAAGGTGCCCATTATCCTGGAAGGGGATGGGACAGGGTGCTGCTGTCCTATGCTTTCCCCAGCTCCCCAAACCCACCCTTAGGACCCTTAGGAGGAAGAACTGTCCCTGGAATGCCCTAAAACATACCTGTTTCCTGTTCCTTGCCCTCATGACTGATTTCTCCACGCTGGACCCCAGTACAGTTGCCAGGTGAGCAGTGTGTTTTGGGTGAATGGACTTCAGAGTGGGGGGCACCAAAGCCAGCATCTGAGAAGTCGTTCGGGGGACGGGAGCATCTGGTTTCAGGCAGCCCCGTCAGGAAGTCACCCACCTCAACTCGGTCGCGCTAGTTAACTATGGAAAAAGACCACCCCTCACCACACTGCCAGAGACGACGGCCCCCAGGCAGCCCACGCCTTCCTGGGAGCTGAGTTTTATTTAACTTTTTATTATGGAAAATTTCCAACATCTGCAGGAGAAGCGTGGCAGGAGCTCCCACGTGCCCACTCCCAACTCAAGAACCAGCAGTTCGGACACAGCGTCTCTGCTCTCCCCTGGGCGGGCTGGAAAATCAGAAGCAAGCCTGTGAGGGAAGCGGGGAGAAGTGGCTGGGGGAAGCCTTCGGGATGGGCTAGGGCGGGGAGTCCCCAGGGAAACTCAGGGTGTTCTGGGGGCAGTGGCGCCCAGAAGGCAGGGAGGGCCTTGCCTGGCCAAGGAAGCCAAGCCCTGGTCCCGCCCCAACCCTGCCTCTCCTTGTTTCCTTTCCCCTTCTTTCCCCCTTCACTTGCAATAAAAACATAATTATGGGCTTTGTAAGAAAAAAAGGCAAATTATGGTGACATGCTTTAATTATGAGCCAGCAATGGCGGGCTGAATTCCATGGGCAGGGCCTCAGAGGTTACCTAAAAATAAAGCAAGAAGGCTCATTAGATGTTAATTGCTACTTTTGCCAACTGAAGTGAGATCCCGGCGCGTGTGCTTTTCAGCACACAGAGCTGTCTGGGGAACAGGCCCAGTGATGCTCAGAGGACCAGGGCGGTCCAGGGAGGCTGAGGGAAGCTGGAGAAGCACCCGAGTCTACCATGGACACTCAGCAGACATCTGGACTTGGGGTGGGAGGAGGAAAGTGTGGGACCCTCATGAGACTCTTACAAAGGGGCTCAGGCCTTTCCTCCAGATTCCTTCAGGTTGAGTCCCTCCTGGGGGCTCCCTTGGTATGACTGAGGCCAGAGGTGATCCAGGGACAGCTGGCACAGTGCTAATTAGTGTCCCCTCTGTCCTAGCTCTGGGCCCCAGGCCCTCTTGCCTCCAATTCCAGAGGCTGAGAAACTGCTGGGAGGACAGACTTCAGGCAGTTAGCAGAACCAGCGCTGGAGCAGGAAGGACTCAGGCTGGGCATTCCACAGCTGCTCTCACCGGGTGCAAGAGGAATGGGAAGGTGCCACGTGTCTGTCCATCTCACCTGGCAGTTCTCAGCCCTGGTCCAAGCAGGAGCGGCTGTCTCATCTGTGAACCATAGGCAAGCTTGTAGGTGGGCACTGTTGGTCCCTCCGGCTTCATATACCCCAAAGCCTGGTCCACGATGGACCCATAGTACCTCAGCCATCCTGGGCAGCTTCTCTAGGCTGGTGCATACCTGTGCCTATAGTGTGTCTCAGCTGCGCTGTGTAAGCAAGGATAGAAAGGGTATGGGGGTATAGTCCCCCACTTAACTCCAGGGGAATGTCCCAGGCCCTACAGGGATTCCATCTTCCTGTCTTTCAGTCCCTGTCTTACTGAAATGTAAAATCCTGGGCATCTGTGGCACCTGTCCATGTAGCTGGGACGTGGGGTGGGGTGCAGACATGTCCACGTGGCTGGGGCATAGGGTGGGGTGCAGACCTGTCCATGTGGCTGGGGTGTGGGGCGTGGACCTGTCCGTGTGGCTGGGGCGTGGGGTGGGGTGCAGACCTGTTGTTCCAGCTACCCCAGAGGCTGGGGAAACAGAAATGAGAGTTCAGTGTAGAGCCAATGTAGAGAAAGCTGCCTGAGAACAGAAAACAAAAATGAGAGGAGGCTGCTGAGGTGGGTGGAGCTGAGGTGGACGGAGCTGAGGTGGACGGAGCTCAGCAGTAGAGCGTTTGCCTAGTGTGCAAGAGGCCTAAGATACCATCCCCAGCACAGAAAGAAATGATAATAAAATGTAATGTATAGTTTAGGACGGGAGCTGCCATCTGGCCCAGGAAGAGCTTCCCCTCACCTTCTCAGAGCAGGTCACGCCAGCATTTCCATCTGCTTCCCTGGCTGTGTCTTCCAGGCAAGTGAGCACAGGACCCTACCCACTTCCCCATAGAGCTGGGTAGCCTGACTTGCAGGTCACTCCTGCCAGCCTCAGGCCCATGGGCTCCCAGTTTTCTGTGCCCACACTCCGGGTTCAGGGGTTCGGAATGCATGCTGCCCACGGCTTCCCTACTAAACACTGTGGCTGTCACCATTCCCCAGGAATCAACCTTTCAGAGTTTCGTCTGGCTTCCCAAGAATGACTCCCCGGTAAGTGAGTTTCATTGGCCTATGCCTGCCCACAGGGTTGGGGGAAAGACTGAGGACTGACCTTGGCTCCTCCCACCATCCCCTCCTGACTATGAGATGAACAGAGTCCCCACCTGGTGCTGATACCACTGTAGAACAAGGGTGAGGTTACCACACATGGGCATGGGCCAAGCTGGCATCGTAGCTCTGGGCCAGGCCTTCTACCTACCTAGCTTTGAGCTCAGAGCTGAGGGGCAAGGTGCCCAGGCTGGGACGCTGTAGGAATCCCCCAGAAGCTGCCTTTCTCCCTTCGGATCCAATCCTTCCCCCATACGCCTGCTTACCCGGAAGCTTCCAGAAATCACCTGTGATCCGATAATCTAGGTTTGCCTGACTGAGCCTCGTGCTAGCCTAGCCCTGGGCAGAAGCTAATCTGAGAGGCCTTGGAGCCATCCTAGCAGACGGTCAGCGGGAGGCAGCCCTCTGGCTCTTCCCTTCACTAGCAGGCGCAGGGAGCCACACAGGCCTGGTGATGGGAGGGAGAGGCTGAACAAAGCTGGCGATCTCATCTGCATATCTCACACTGCCCAGGGCCCCTATGTCCCTTGGGCTATGGCATGCCACATCCCTGTCATCCAGCTATCGGGTGAGAGAGTGGGGAAGGGGCAGGGCCAAGAGCCAGGGGTGAGTCCCACTGCCAGCTGTGGCCTCGTTGTGTCACCAGCTCTGACTTTCTCCTGGCAGAGCCCAGCCTCTGAGCCGTGCCCCCGCCTACCGCCCAGCCTGTCAAGGGAGTCGCCTGCCAACAGCACACACTTGCACACCTGCCACACATGTCTGTCTACACCAGACCCGCACACACAGCAAAGATGCGTGCACAGAGGAGTTGGAGACATCCAGAACAGACAGATATACAGACCTGCAGAGAGTCGCACCCCTGCAGCACCATGTACCAAGACGTGGGTCCCGGGTACTTAGCACCTGGGAGATAGGAAAGTCAGGCTGGATCTGGGGACCCTGGTGCCTGAACCAAATTCTGTAAGGGACACCGTTGGCTGGAGGGAGTAGGGGCCAGGAGAAATGTTAACAGTGGAATAATCCCCTAGGTACTTAAATCTCTAGGGATTTCTTTGTTTTTTAAGACAAGGTTTCTTTGTAGTTTTGGGGCCTGTCCTGGAACTTGTTCTGTGGACCACGCTAGCCTTGAACTCACAGAGATCTGCCTGTCTCTGCCTCCTGAGTGCTTGGATTAAAGGCGTGCACCACCACCGTCCGGCTGAAATTTCTTATTTTTAATTATATGTGTATGTGTGTACATTATATGCATGGGTGGAAGCAGTACCCAAGAACTCCAGGAGAGGGCAGCAGATCCACTGGAACATGGAGCTATGCCCGATGTGAATGCTGGGAACCAAACTTGGGTCTTTTGCAAGACACCAAGCCATCTCTCCAGCCCCAATAGGTGCCGGAATATTCTGCAATGTCCTGCTCACTTTATTGGGATACCAACCATCCAGGTCTAAAGCCACCACGGAGCCTTCCCCCTACCCCTGCCAGCAGCCTTCTGAAGTTCGCTGCCCTTTGGCCCCCTGGCCCCCTGTTGTGGCTGAGCATGGGGCCCTCAGTGGACACAACAGGCCAGGTGCAAAACCATGTGTTTATCTTTATTAGAAATGTTCTCAGTATAAAAACAGTCATGCTACACATCGGGGACCATCACCAAACACCCAGGCACTGAACTCCGTGTCGTTGGCAGGAGGGGCAAGGCGGGCAGGCGGGCGGGACACACGGCAGACGGGTAGGGTGGGCGAGCAGGCTGCAGGCCACAGGGACACACAGAGGCCACCAGGAGGACGCAGCACTTTGCAACACACTCAAGATTAGTTTTTGTTTGGGCTTTTTTTGTGTTTCGATCCCCTCCCCCGTTTTTTTCTCTTTTGCAACATGGAAGAGTTGGTAGATGGAGCAAAGGGAACAAAGGCTCGAAGAGAATGAGGCCGACGGGACAGAAAAGCAAACTGCATGAGAAATGACATGGGATGGGGGTGGGGCAACTGAAGGAAGCAGAAGGCGTGGGACAGGGCAGATGGCTGAGGAAGGGCAGGAGGAGAAAGGAACATACAGAAGCAGAAAGCCCAAACAGACAACACATGCAGAGTGAAAGACGGAAGAGAAACGCAAAGACAGGGGTAAGGACCAACCAGGGTCACCAACAGGACAGATGGAGGCAGAAGGAGGAGAAAAAGCCAGGGCTGGGATCTCGAAACCAAGCTCCTGTGCTCTGGGGCTGGGCCCCAGCCATTCAGCCTCCTCCGGTTGCCCACCACAGCTTGCCCAGCAGTGATGGCCGGGGGTTCTACTGTCCTCAGCACCAAGCCACATTCGTGGATGCCCATGGGGCAGGCAGGACATCAGCAGGGCCCTCAGGAATGGCCCTGGCCCGATGCACCATCCTCAGAGGTTGTGACTCTTCGACCTGCTTGGCTCAGCCCAGCTAGATTGCATGGTTGGTGTAGGTGACATAGGTCTGTTTGGTTGCCAGTGCTGGAGAGAGAGCAGAGAGCCAGGCGTCAACACTGCCTCTTCCAAGGCCTCTGTCCCTAGAGGTACTACCCCCATAAAACTCCACCAGGCTCCCAGCCCAGGGTACCCCAGCTGGGTGCTGGACACACCTCTTCCAAAGCTGCCTCTCTTGGCAGCCCCAACCCCAGGTCCCACACAGGACTCTCCCAGCACATCTTTGCTCAGGTGAGCCACAACCTGGAGCATGTCTCGTCCCCACAATGTCCCTCAGATGTGACCCCATCTTTGAGCACCTCCCCACTATAGAACCATTATCATCTCCTAACTCTATCATGCCTCGAAATAGTTCTTTGGATGCATGATGTAATTATAGAATCTTAAAACATTTGCCAAGGGAAATCTTTCAGAGGTTCAGCCCCAGAAGAAAACACTCAGTATGCTAGAGTGGTGGCCTGGAGGAGTGGGATGGGACTGGGAGGAATCAGTGGCCGTCAGAGAGGCCCTGCTTGGCAAGCAGCTGAGACATGCAGTGGACTCACAACATCCTCTGCCCAAGCAAGACACAATCCCTGAACCTGGAGACCTGGAGCATCCTGTCCATGCCTGGTGGCTGGTCCCCTCAGTCTGGAGGCCTTGGACCAGGCATTCTCTGCTTTGGTCACTCTGGCCCTCGCTCACGTCCTCCATCCCAGCTGAGACTGACGTGGTGCTTCTGAGATCCTCCCATTTCCTGACCACAGCACCCTTAAGGATCCTGCCCTAGGATCCCAGCCAGAGGATGGCATCAGCTCTCGGAGGCATGCGACTCTCCCCTACCCCACCAGGGTACAGACCTTCTGGCCGTCCAGTAAGACCAAGGGAAGGTTACCTCTATTGTCAGAGGCACGAGGAGGCTGGCCACACCCTTGGTGGGTCCTGCCTTGAGATGTTTGGGGGTCTCCATCAGGGGCAGTGACAGGGTGCTTGGGGTGGGGGTGAAGAGGGTTTGGATGGGAAAAAATGCTCTCCTCATCTTGGAGCTACCTTGTTTCCCTTGGGATTCTTTCAGCTCTGAAAGGGAGGCACACCCATGGGGTGGGCCAGGGACACATGACCCAGAAGAGAGGGGACAGGGCAGGGCAGCACAGAAGTCCAAGGCTGCCTCCCTGATCCCTGTTACACTGGGCACATGGCTGCCAAGTTAAGGACAACGCCTCCCAGCCTCTCTTGCAGGTGAGCAGGCTCCGTGGTAAATCTTGTTAATGGAATCCAAGGGAGGATGGTGTCCTAGTTAGGGTCACCTGACACAGCCTACAGTCATTTGAAGGAGTCTCAGTTGGGACATTACCCAGATCAGACTGGCCCGTGGCCATGTCTGTGAGGAATTGTCCTAATGATGGATGTGGAAGAGCCAGCCCACCATAGGCCACACCATCTTCAGGCAGGTGGGGCTGAGCTGTATAAAAAGCTGCAAAGCATGAGCCAGAGAACAGGGCAGTGAGCAGCCTTCCTCTGGGTTTCTGCTTCAGAGAACAGGGCAGTGAGCAGCCTTCCTCTGGGTTTCTGCTTCAAGCTCCTGCCTTAGCTCAATGACAACTACAACCTCTAGGATGACACAAACCCTTCCCCCACCAGCCCAAGTTGCTGATGGTCACGGTGTCTATCACAGCGATGAGGAGCCAGGCAGGATGATGGTGTGCCGTTTCCACCACAGTCTGAGCAACACAGCTGCTCCCCCTGCACGCCTGCCCTTTCTTTTCTGTTTCCTGAGGAAAGCAAACACTGGAGATAGCCAGCCTTCAATCTTCGGGGGGCCAAAAGAGCAACGAGATGGCAGGAACCTGGGCCCATGCCCACTCCTGTCCACCCATCATCTTCTTAGACACTAGCGAGAGATAAACATCTGCCTGATTCGAGCCTCTTGGTTTTTCTTCTGTGACCTCAGGAGGTACCAAGACCAGAGTTCAGTTCAGTTAAAGAAACAACTTTCTCCTGGCCAGGGGGAGGGGACGAGTGACCTGAAGTGGTGGTGGGCTCCCTATCTGAAGAAGTATGGAGCTGGGTGCAGTGGAAGGAAGCGTGCTAACATTCAGGGAAAGATAAGAACGGCGGTATGCAAAGCAACCCCGAATCTCTCCAGGGAGCTGGAGAACCAAGAGAATTACAGGATGATGGGCCAGAGCTGGGAGCCACCCTGACCCGGAGATGACTGGGAAAGCTCAGGAGAAGAAGCTGGGGTGCAGGATGGCAGCTGTGCTGGACGAGAAGCACGTAGAGTTCCACTCTAGTAGAACAGAGCTTCCTCCTTCCTGGGTAACCCCAGGTGGCTCCCTCCTTTTTCTGCTGAGCCTCAGTTTCCCTTCCTATAGTTAGAAGAAGCAAGCAAGAATTCTTTTCCCAAAGGACTGCTAAAACTTTCAACACTTCCACTGTCTAAACCCCACTGCCCCAGCAAAGCCACAGTGCATGGTCCTTCTTGCAGTCCCAGCTCCCATGAACCAGCTGCCCAGACTCCCTCATCCCCTGTGCAAATGGATAAAAACTTTCCCAGCTGCAAGATCCTCCAGCGCTCAGGGCCTGGAGATAGAAACCTCAGCAGAGGTGGGAGCTGACCCCCGCAGGGAATGCACACCTCGGGCCCTGCTGCATCAGAAGCTGTTAAGGGGATAAGAAAAAAAACCCGTGGCAAGGCCATCTGGGTCCCACTAGCCAGATCTGTCTGTTTCCTCTAAACTACCTGAATCACTGATTCCAGAGCTTGCAGAATGGGGTCTCGGCCCTCAGCTGCAAACCAGGGGCCCCCCAACCCTTTGTCAAAGTCTGTGTCACCACCTGGGAAATGGGAACAGCAAGTTGGCCAGCAGTGGGCACACAGTAAAAATCGGCCAGCAGGGAGGGGACCCGGGTCACCATCCAGGCCTCCTCAGCAGCTGCCGTACAACCTGCTAAACAAATTAACCCTCCCCAAGCAGGAGCAGCGGCCTGCAAACCAGGGCACAACAAACACAGCAGCTGGCACTCGGGTCAGGGGCAGATGAAACCCTCAGCTCTGAGATGCTGGACAGAAAGGGGCTGCAGCAGCGAGGCCAGGGTGGGGACTTGGCACTGCAGAAGTGCCCTCTTTGTGAGTGGAGGCACGAAGGTGTGGCAGAGCCCTCCCAAGGGTTCTCAGTCACCAGCCAACCATACGGCAATTTGCGAGACAGCTTGAGGCACAAGGCTAACAACCACAGCTTGTTGCCCTGTGATTCTGTGCCAATCTGCCTGCAATCAGGGTTCTAAATTATTTATTCTGTTGTTTGTTTAAAGATATGTGGCCTGAACTTGACAGGGTGAAAAATGTCCCTGTTCCATGGACGTGACACGTCCCCACTCCTCCCCCTCACACCCCCTCATCTGGGCTATCCCTGGAATTGATCACTCTGCAGCCCTGTCACACTGAGAGAGACAGGGGACAGAAGGAGCTGCCTCCTCTGGCCCTAGCTGCAGGGGGTACTGGCCCCTCCCTTGAAGGAGCGGGGTTGGGGGCTTAGCTTCCCTTACCTGCCACACTTCCTTTTATGACCTTGTGATCGACTTGAGCAGGGCAGAGGGACAATGTCAGTGTGGCCACCAGAACACTGCAAAGACCCTCATCCTGTGGTTCCTTCTGATTGCTGAGTGTAACAGTGTCTGTCACCCTCCTGAATTATAGCATTGACACATGCTGCTCTTGATAGACTGCATGTGTGTATGTGCATGTGAATGCCTGTCTATTTGTGTGTGGAGCTGTGTGCAAAGCTGCTTCTGCTCTGGTGCACAGGTCCTTGAAGGAATAGGGTTGGACTGGGCAAATGTCCATAGGAAAGAGCCAGGAGTCCCCATGCTCGGATCAGAAATATAGATGCAGCTACACGGTGGGGGATGCACCCTGCCCCTCCCCATCTTAAGCGGGAACATGAAGGAAGGGCCAGGATCAGAGGGTAAGGGTCACATGGTTCTATAGGAGGAGGCGGCACAAGAATAGGGAAGCATGTTGCAGAGAAGCTGCTAACACAGGGTGGGGGGGGACACATCAGAAACCTAGTGTATTGCCCCACATAGAGGATGGGGACCCCAGAGACAGGGAAGCCATAGCACAGGGGAAGACAGCATGTTGAGGCCGCCTCAACTTCCTCTGGGGATCAAGGCCAGGTCAAGCTTGACCCTGCTGCCACCAACTGGCTCTGTATGTGGCCTTCAGCTCAGGACCCTCTCCATTGGGGCTTTCTACAAGCCCCTGGGGGAAATGTTGCTCCATGGGGACATTAGTCAAAGTCCCACCCACTCCATCCTCACTCACCTGTCCCAGGATGGCCATGCTCTCTGTCTTTCAGACCCCACTAGAGACAAAGCCAGAGTTCCCTCCTGGGCCACTCCAGGAACTGGGCCTCTGTGGCAGCCCCTCTCCCAAAGGGATATGGTAAGGTCTCAGCACCCTGCTGGCACAGAAGGATGCAGCTGCCCACAGAGAGCCTCTAAAGTTCTCTGAAGCCACCAGGAAGGGCTAGACAGGACAACTGTGCTCACCTGACACCCACTGTGCAAGAAAGGGGTGGGGGTGGGGCCTGGGAGACAGAGGGAAGAGGCCATACACTCACCTGGGGCCTCCAGGTTCTCACACAGCTCTGATTTGGCTTCTCCGTTGGGCCTGAAGTTGCCCTTCTGCGTGAACTTGTTGGACATGGTGGCTGCAGTGACCACAGCTTTGAGGCTGCGCTTTCGCTTGGGCACATTCTGCTCCGGGTGGAAGAGGATGATGTAGACTTTGGGCATGTAGAGCATTCCCAGGGACACAGAGGCGCTCAGACTCACGGAGACCGTCAGCGTGGTGGTCTGGATGTACAGCTGTGGGGGGCCGCAGGTGGGGGTCAGTTCCGCCCTTCCGAGCCAAGACTCCGCCCACCTGGCCCTGCCCCCGCCCTGCCCCAGCTTCATCCGCCCCACTCGGCTCCGCCCCGCTCTGCTCAGCTGCCTGCTGTCCTAGAGGGCCCTGACTGTTCAGAGCTGTTCTAGGAATAGATGTAGCTGAGATAGGCCCACTCTGCACCTGACGGCTTCGGCTTCGGGCAGGAGGAATCATCGTCTAGAGCTGGGACTTCAGAATTCTCGAGACTCACATCCTAGCACGTGAACTTGGACAGGTCAGTCCTTGTGCCTCAGTTTCTTTGTATACAGCACAGGCCTGAAAACTACAGTTACCTGCCTGCCTCACAGGGCTGTGGCGAGGGCAGGGTTAACAGTGTTCAGGGTGTGTCTATCTATGATAGAGTGGTGGAGGCCTGTGGGACACCCCCACATCCAACCTGGAGAAATGTCTCCGGCACAGCTCTTGGGGACCAGAGCTGACCTTCGTAGGAACGGTCCCTGCACAGGGCTGCTGTGGGTGACAGGAGCACCCGCTAGTCCCTCAGAATGGCTCCCAGCAGCCCCTCATCCGGTGACTCGCCACCATGTGCCACCGATGTGGAACAGGCCCTGGCAGGGGCCCCGCGACGCCCAGCGGAAGATGGCTGTGGCAGCAGCGTTGTCAAAGCTCACTTCATGCTCGCTCACCAGCACTAACGGTGACAGATGTTTAGCAAAATGAGAGTCCATTAATCTGGGTGTCGGATAATCCGTTCTTCAATGGCGGAAGCCCTCCAAACAGAGCCCGGGAATTGCCACAGCTCCGCCCAAGTTCTCTCCTGCCTCCTCCTTTCTGGCAGGTGATCCAGGCACTGGCTGCCCCTCTCAGCTCAGCTGGGGCCCCAGATGCTGGCATGGAGGGGACAGGAAATGCCCCTGAGCCTGAGTTCCGGCCCTCGAGTGCAGCTGACACTCCTTTCTTCCAGGAAGACTGCCAGGTCCCCAGATGTGCACCTGACACATCACCACTAGCCCTGCGGTGCGGGACACAAGCCCACCCTTCTTTCTGAAGCCACGGGGGTCCTGAGGAGTAGGGGCCGTCTGTTCTGCCATCTGTCCTGGCCCACAGTGAGATGCTGGGCAGGCCTGCTCCCCTCTTTGGGCTTATGGCCCCACAGGCAAAGCGAGCAGCCTTGGACTATATAATATGTGCCCGGAACCCTGTGTGCCTTTGCCCCGTCTATCAGAGGCACAGTCATTGTTTCCGGGTTATTTCCCTTTCCAGCCCAGGAGTCTCCCTGAAGACACAAAGGGGTCCCGAGTGGCTCAGACTAGAGTTAAAGTCGCTGAAGATCTGCTCTCTAGCTCCCTGGGGTCCCCAGCCACCTCCAAGTAAAGGAATGGCACCCACCAGGACCCTCTCCTTGCCCCAGGACTCAGATTTTCCTTCCAACCCTGGCGCTGGTCTCTGGCTCCAGCACCATTTCTGGGTCCCCTGTGTACAGGTATATGTGGCTACCAGGAGCAGGTGGCTGGTGATCCCTCCTAGAGAAGCCACGCTCCTCTAGAGCTCAGGTGGTGCCTGAGTCGGGGAAGGGGTGTGGGAGGGAGCCAGCCCTTAGGGTGTTCTTAAAGGCAGCAGAGTGAGGGACAACCTGCAGTGTGACCTCACCACCTAACCATCTCCCAGCCTTGGGACCCATGACATCATCCTGTTACCAGGCACGTGGCCTGCCAATACTGTAGCTTCTTTGTGGAGTTCTCTCTGAAGCCCTGCCAGCCACAGCCACGGGCCCACAGTGGTGAACAGGGTTTGATGGGAGACAAAGCTCAGACGACAGGACTTGGATGTGTGAGCCACAGTCCCCTGTCTCTGTGCCAGGGCTCTGAGAGGCCCGGGGAAGCTGAGAAGCTCCACCCACTTTGGGCCTTCACTCAGGCTGACCCAGTGGGGACTGGAACCTCCTGTATCCTGGCAGACTCTTCAGCCACATCCTGCCCAAGGCTGACTGAGCAGTGACCTTACACGAAAGAGAATGGCCATTATAGATGGCACACCATACCTCACAGCCATTAATCCCTGGGAATCCTGGCTAAGGCAAAAGAGCCATCACTGGCTCACCAGAGCAGCCTGGACTGCCTCACATGACACCCAGGGGAGCCATGCACTCCTGCTAACACCTGCACACATGTACCTAAACTCAAACACACACCTTACCCCCCTTCCCTTCTGCTGGGTGTACAAGCATGTAGGCGAAGGAGTTCCCCCAGCACAAGCATACACACAGATCCATTCGGACAGCTGCATGGCCACCTCTATGTAACCACCAGCACCTGCCCCTGTGTGCACACACCTTCACCATGCAGACAGCTGTAAATCCCGCACCTCACACCATGCCCTCATGACCATTGGTGGTCCTGTGTACCTCAGACATAGCTCACCTACTGCTGAGCAGGCACACATGAGAAGGCCATGCTTACATTTGTTCTCTCTCTCTCTCTCTCCCATACTCATTTCATAGCTCCTATTGTAGCCTGATCCCACCCCAGCTTGCACCGGGGTATCCCACAGCTCTGGCTTGTCAGAACTTCACACCATGGCTGCAGCAGCCTCTATGGAGACTGGTGTACCAAGTGCAAGGACTTCACACTCAGTCTCTCCACTCTGACTCCATCTGGAGGCTAGGAGAAGGGCTAGTGCTGGGTAGCATGGCCACATTGGTGAGGGCAGCCTGCGATGTAGGTCAGAGTGCAACACCACCCTGTCTGGATTCTGAAGCGGTTATCTCCGATGGCGATAAACCCTAGCAGCTCCTTCCAGGTAACAAGAGGTGACCCTTGGAGGGTGAGAATCCAGGAAGAGAGAGCAGGGATCCAGGATGGGAGAAGAGGGATACAGGATGAGAGGGCAGGGATCCAGGATGAGAGAGTGGGGATCCAGGAAGGGAGGGCAGTGATCCAGGAAGGGAGAGCAGGGATCCAGGATGGGAGAGCAGGGACCCAGGATGGGAGAGCAGGGACCCAGGATGGGAGGGCAAGGATCCAGGATAGGGCTGGCCCCAGTGTCTGAAGGCAGAGGTCTGGCCTCTGGGAGGAGAGGAACTCACTAGGCAGGGGTGAGGGAAAAGGAGGTCTTAGCTGCCATGTTGTGGTCTAGCATCAACAGACCCAGATACCCCTGCCAGACACACAGGCGAGACTCCCAGGGATCACTCCCCTGGTGAAGCCAAAAGCAATTTCTCAAGCTGCCATCTTCCTCGGGTGTGGCCCCACACCACAAGGGCACCCCATAGAGAAGTTTGGCATCTGCCTGTCCCTGCCCTCAGTATGGGAGATAAAAACCCCAGAGGGGGAAACCCTGAAACTGAGAGAAAACAGAATGAGGTATAACAGAAGGTGTCTCCAAGGGCTGCCTGGGCTCTGGGCTCCTGCTCTCAATCCCCACTCGGCCATGCACCCTGACCCCCCACCACCCACCTTGTCGGCCGACTGTGAGGTGCCGAAGAAGATGGGGATGAAGGCCAGCCAGACGATACAGGTGGTGTACATGGTGAAGCCGATGGGCTTGGCCTCATTGAAGGTCTCGGGCACACCCCGAGTCTTGATGGCATATACGGTACATGTGACCATCAGCAGCATGCTGTAGCCCAGCAGACAAATGAGCGACAGGTCAGAGATGTCACACTTGAGCACACCCCGGGCAAAGCGGGGGTCAAGTGTCCGCTGGTCCTGGAAGTCCACCACTGAGTGGGAGGGGTCCACCACAAACCACACACAGATGCCAAGCAGCTGCAGGGAGATGAGGCTGAAGGTGATGGCCAGCTGGGAGGCCGGGCTGATGAAGCGTGGCGCGCTGACCGACCGCTTGCCCTGCTCAAAGATGCGGTAAATGCGGTTGGTCTTGGTGAGCAGAGCAGCATAGCTGATGCTCATGCCGAGCCCCAGGAAGATACGGCGGAGCGAACAGGTCCCCAGGTCTGGCTCTGCGATCATGAGGAAAGTCGTGGCATAGCACAGAAAGATGCCCGCCAGCAACACATAGCTCAGTTCCCGGCCTGAGGCCTTGACGATAGGAGTATCATTGTAGCGCACAAAAGTGACCACCACAAACAATGTGGCGGCAATGCCCACCACAGCCAGGAAGAGGGGCAGCACAGCCCAGGGCGAGTCCCACTCCAGTTTGATGATGGGTATGGGCTGGCAGCTTGTGCGGTTCTCCGTGGGCCGCATGTCATAGGGGCAGGTTTTGCAGGTGTAGCGGTCCACCTGGTACTGGTATCCTGTGCAGGGCTCGCAGTGCCAGCAGCAGGCCATGCCCTTCACCGTCTTCTTCCGTTCACCCGGCTGGCAGGGCAGACTGCAGATGGAGCGCGGTAGCTGCTGGCCACTCCCTGGCCACTGCATCCGCTCTATCTGGCAATGACAGCACCATAGAGCTGGCTTCAGGATATGCTGGCAGCGCCCAGACCTTACCCCCGAGACCGCCTCTCTGGCTACACACCTGAATCAGTCCATCACTGGCCAAACACCCAGCTTCCTGAACTTCACCAGAGCTTACTAGCTGACAGTTGGAATCAGACAACTTACCCATGTGACCCAGACACCACTAACCTATCTAGAATTGAAACTCTCAATACTCCTCTGGAGAAACTGAGTCTAGAGAACCTAGAAGTGGGGCTGGAGAGATGGCTCAGAGGTTAAGAGAACTGACTGCTGTTCTGGAGGTCCTGAGTTCAATTCCCAGCAACCACATGATGGCTCACACCCATTATAATGAGATCTGAGATCCGGTGCCCAGAATACTATATACATAATGAATTAAAAAAGAGAAAGAAAGAGAGAGAGCCTAGAAGTGACACCCTAGAGACATACTGAGCATCAGAGCAGGGCAAAGACCCCAGGAGTCCCGGCTTCCAAACCCTGAGGCCTGGAAAGCATGGTGCCCATTTCAACCCGCCTAGCCCTCCCCCTCCTGTGTGGTACTCATGCGGAGTGGAAGGCAACAGCCTCGCAGCTCAGCCCTGAGCTCCCTTCCACCCAGCAACTCCGGAGTCCTGCTCACTTGAAAGGAGGAACAGAGATGCAATCAGAAGCCACTTAATGAGAGCCCAAGGGTTAGCAGTCCTTTACATCTGGCTCGAAAGGAGAGCTCAGTTCCAGGGTTCTGAAGATGCAGTTACTGCAAGCAAAGGGAGCCACGGGAGTGTGTCGCGCCCAGGAGTGTGTTGCGCCACAGGAGTGTGTCACGCTACCAAATCCCTCACAACATTGTAGGAAGTAACCCGGTAGCAAGGAAGAGCTACTGGTGCTGACCAGGGAGTCTGGTTAACTGGAAAGCCCTGGTCAAAGGGAGTACTCTAAGGGCAACCAGTTAGTCAGTTTATTCTCAGAGCAGCAAGCCTGGCCAGATGGAACAATGTGTACACGCGTGCATGTGTGTTTACTGAATGCCATCTCCTGCAGGAATGTGCTCGGATGGTTAAGGCTGTTCAGAGAGCTCCAGAACTGAGTAGAAGGGAGTAGGGAAGGGCAAGGCATAAAGGAGACCTACATCAAGAGTTTACTTGGGTTCTGTGTATTATGGGATGTATCACTACAGCAGCCAAAGGGAGCAGTGTCTATGCAGTGGTCCTGAAGGAAAGATGAGGTCCAGGGACGATGATGGATATTCTGGAAAACCCTGGTTCCCATGAAGATGGTCTGGTCCTAGGGGCTGCACTATGCCTAGGGGGCTGTGCACCTTTGAGAAAACGCTTTGACCCATTGAGCCACTGCTCTCCACCTGTTCCAAGAGTTGCTGGTATGAAGTCACCTTGCCCCTTATCACTCCCAGTGACTCCCTCCTGTGGGACCTCATTAGGATAGCTTCCTTTACCTACAGATCCCCTTAGGAAGCCTGCTCACCCTGGTTCTCTCCTTCAGCTCCAGCAAGATTGCCTGCTGTGGCTCCTCTGGCAACCGAAACCGAGTCATCCAGGGAGAAAGCTGGAAAGCCCAGCCCTCATCTTACCTCACCGCTGTGACCCAGTCCCTTGCTTAGATCAGGGCAGAACAGGCAGCAGGAGGGTGCCAAGCTGGGACTTGGAAACAGACAGACTGGCAGAGAGGGAAGAGGGGACCTTCGGAACTATATATACACACACCTACCCAGCCTTCAAGGCCCAGAGCTACCAGCCTCTCAGGAAGATCACACGCTTAGAACAGCAGTACAGAGAGGTGTGCACGAGCCGAACTGTCACTGGGAATAGGCCTGGCTGCCTCTGTCCTCGGCGCAAGGCCACGCCCTGATCCACCTGCTCTCTATCCCGCACTGGAGAACCATGTTCCAGGCTGTCCTTCCAAGCCATGTGACCTCCCTAGGGATAGTACCCTGAGACATTTGCTCCAGCTGGGAAGGCTCTGGGATGTGGAATGTGCTGGGCAGGCTGCAGGAGCTCCTTGCCTTGAGAGGATGCCTGGAGGAGACTGTAAGGTGCCCTCTGGGAACGCGTCTCCCTTGCAGTGCAGAGACAAAGCTCCAGACAACTCACTATTTTCTCTCAACAACAACAAAACCCAAAACAAAACAAAACTGTTTCATTGCTGGGGGTATCACCCCAAGGGCAAGAAGGAAAGCCAGGGCACCTCTTGGGTAAAATGGCTGCCTTCTAGTGAGGTCTTGGCAGCCAGGACTCACTCTCCGAGAGCTTGGTGTCAGCCAGTGACCTCTGACCCAGCCAGGTGTCTGCACTCTGTCCCCCATGCTCCCTCCCTGTCCTCAGGCTTACTCTGAGGTGCAGGTGGTCAGTCCAGGAGCCGATGACTTTGTACTCAGCCGAGCCATTGCGCAGTTGGTACTGGTAGATGTCATAACGTCCTGGTGCGTCTCCGTTCTCGTTGAAGGTTACGGGGTTCCCTGCAATGCCTGCATGCATGAAGACTTTGTTGAGCCTTCACCCTGGTGCAGAGACAGAGGCGTCTCTGGGAAGACGCCCACCCAGAACATCTGCAGAGACCGCCATTCCCACCCTCATGAGCCCATTCCTTTATATTCCGCAGCTGGAAGGCCCAGACCACCCCAGAGTCAGGTAGTGTCCCG
Organism: Ondatra zibethicus; assembly: GCA_004026605.1. Lineage (NCBI taxonomy): Eukaryota > Metazoa > Chordata > Mammalia > Rodentia > Cricetidae > Ondatra > Ondatra zibethicus. The sequence goes on along the minus strand of PVIU01010576.1, from coordinate 42,914 downwards.
CTCCAGGCCCCCACCTGAGAAATTGACGTTTCGGATGTACTTAAGCAGCTGGGTACCATCCACGGGGTCCATGCGAGGGCAGAGTCCTACGCGGCCAGGACACAGTTCACGATGCATGGCATGCAGGGCATGGCCCATGGCATACACCGCGTCAATCACGAATTGCACCTTCCCCTCCTGCTCGTAGGCTGAGTCCTGCCCGATGCGTTCTCGGTCTGTGAAGGGACACCACGCCGGGCACCCGTGAGGCCCTCTGAGCTCAGCAGAGCAGTGGGAGCCTGAGCGTAGCCCGGGCTGGGCACAGCCAGGTCTCCCTATGGTTGCTTCATTACCATTTTTATACGAGAAAGGTGCTCCAATGGAGCCCAGAAAGTGAGTTCAGAGGGTAAGGGTGAGTCCACTAGCCCAGGACAGCCAGGACCCTGACCCTGCCATCTTCAGTAGGCAGCGAGCTTCTAACAGCCTTAGGGCTGTAGCATCTGCTAACCCTCTCTCAGCTGACCTGGGATCACCAAGGGAACAGTTGCCCCCACAGGCTTGGGAGCAGTCCCAGGGCCGTGGGACCCCAAAAGCAGCTCTCCATGGGCTGCCACTCCAGACCATGGCACCCTCTTCCTAAGACACAAACAAAAGGAGGCCCAAGGAGGCTAAATCTGGCTGCCTGATGCCCTCAATGTCTTCTTGTTGCTTGACACCAGTTGTCACCAGCCCTGCAATGCTTCCCAGTTCAGTCACGGCTACATGGAACCCCCAGTAGCCTTCTCACCACTGACTGCAGTGCCCCCACCTCCTCCACATACCCCCCAATGTAGGGTACCATCCTTCCAGAAAAACAGCTGCCATCTTCACTGGGTCATCTGTGCCCTCACAGCTGGATCCCTTCACGGAAGGAAGGGACGTGAGGATCACTGGACTCTCGCCTGACTCTCTAGCCACTTCTCCCAGCCAGTTGATTGCAGTTCTTCCCTAATTATACGTGGCCTTGGGTTACAAGGAGGTTCTAGAGCATCCAAGCTGGGGGCATGAATGGAGGGAGGCTCCATCCCTGTGGCCTAGAGCATCCAAGCTGGGGACATGAATGGAGGGAGTTGAGGACATGAATGGAGGGAGTTGAGGACATGAATGGAGGGAGTTGGGACATGAATGGAGGGAGTTGGGGCATGAATGGAGGGAGTTGGGGCATGAATGGAGGGAGGCTCCATCCCTGTGGCCATGGAGGGGCTGCCATTCAAATCGCGGACCTTCCAGTGTAGCTACGGTGAGGCCACCCACACTCCTGCCTGTAACCCCTGCCCCATGCTCTCATCATTCTCCTGGGTGAGCTGCAGGAGACTCAAACTTTGGTTGTGACTGGAACCTTACAAGGAGGCGCGGTGGCGGTGGCGGGAAGGCTTCTTACAGCGCTCCCCTGCATGGTCACCCAGACTCTTCTCGGCAGCCCTGTGTAAGTCCCTGAGCCTCCAGTGGGTCTGCCAACCCTGCTGAGACCGTGAGGGGACGAGGCCCAGGCAGGTGGCCAAACAGTGTCAACTACGCACAAGTGGCCAGGATGGGGGCTTCTGAAGTGGCAGCAGACATCCAGGAGGTCTTCCTAAAGGGGGCAGCTTCTGGCCTGGGCTCTGTGTGTGGTGATGATCATAAAAACTATGCCTTCCAGGATCTGCTGAGCTTGCCTGAGTCAGAGGCTGTGCTGAGCCCTGCATGTGCCTGGCTTTGTGGATCAGCTCACTGAGTATTATGTTTTTAAGATTTATTTATTTTATTTTATGTGTATGAGCTTTTGGTCTGCGTGTATGCATGGGTGCCATGTGCACGCCAGTGGAGGTCAGCAGGGCATTGTATCCCCTGAAGCTGCAGTTATACATGGCTGTGAGCTGCCATGTGGGTCCTGGAAATTGGCCTGAGTCCTCTGGAAGAGCAATGAGTGCTCTTAACCACTAAGCCATCTCTCCAGCCCCCTTCTTTCTTGGTGACATTTTTGAATTACATTTATTATTTATTATGTGTATGAGCTCATGTACCACAGCCCACATGTGGAGGTCAGAGAACAGCTTGGAGGAGTCAGCTCTGTTTGTACCACGTGGGTCTCAGGATTGAACCCAGGATGCCACTGAATCTTTACCTTGCTGCCATGAGTAAGTAGTCCCTTTGCAATGGAGAGACTAAGGCACAGAAACGCTGGGCAACAAGCTGGGTCCTAGCGGGAGCTAGATGCAGGCATTCTAACCCCAGGCCTCCCCCCGCCCGAATGGAAAGGAAGCAGCAGAGGGCTGAAAAGAGGGTCCATGGCCTCGGAGGTGTTGGTAGGAGAAGGGAGAAAATAGACAGGGCCTCCAGGGAGCCCAGGGAGCTGGCAAGCCACAGCCCAGCACACTGCCTAGCCATAGAGCGAAACAAGGGCACTGGCTGGGTCTTAGCCACACTCCCAGATTCTGCCCAAGGACATGGAGAGCATGTACAGAGGCCCCACAGACTGGACTAGCGTTCAGCCCCCACTCTCTAGGAACTCTGGAGGTCAACATGTCCATCCTCCTGCCCAGGACACCTCAGAATCAGACCTGGGTAGGGAGAGCTCAGTACCATTTCTAATGTGTACCCCACTATCCAATCCCCTCACACCAGTAAGGCATTCATGGTCCCCTCAATCCTGGAGGTGGGACTGGTGGGCTGTGGTACCTGTCACTAGTGGCTGGCCTGGTCACTTAGACTGCTGGCCAGGACTTTCCTTGGCTCAGCCAGAGTAGTATTCATTGGTTGAGAGTGGACACTGGAAATGCCAGCAGCAATAGCCTGGGGCAGGGGAGCTGTTGGTTGCCTGCCTCTACCCTCTTGCCATGAGAGGCGTGCTCCAGCCATACAGACAGGGTAGGGTCTCTGGGCGGCATGGCGAGTGCCCCCATCTCCAGAGCCAGCCTGTACCTCCTCCCACCACACTGCCCTATGCCTCCTCCAAGCCCCACTGTCTAATTTGCTAACATTACTGTCAGTTCCGCTCAGACACAAACAGCTGGAGCAGCAGAATGCGGATCCTCCAGTTTGCCCATCCCATCTTCCTGTCAGAGACACCACCACCGGGTGCTGAGAGGCCAGGAGAGAACAAGGCGGCAGGAGATGGGGGCTGGGCTCAGTTCCCAAAAATTCTTCCCTAGAACCAGGACTCAGCACAATATCCCAGCCAAGACCCCCTCCTAGTACCCAACACCCAGCCTCTGAACCCCATGCCCTTGCAGTTCCCCGCCACCTCTACTCAGGGCACACTCAGTAAGAAGTCTGTTATCGGGCAAGGATACCGAATGCAGCAGGAGGCGGCAGCAGAAAATATGGCTCCAAGGCCACACCCCCCCTGAGCAGCATCCCTGGCCTCTCCCGGCCCCGGCTCCCCATGGAACCACAGAATCATGATGGAGCACTGGCTCTGGGGCCACTCTGTGCTTCCTCTGGGGTCATAGGTCACTGGGGAAAGGGATGCTAAGGACGCAGACACCCTCCAGGAGCTGTCTCTGCTGGAGTGGTGTGGAAGGGCTAAGTGCAGACTCATACCCAGCCCTCCTGACTCTCCAGCTGGCAATAGCACAGGGCTGGCCACCGACGCCTCAGTATGCTAGCCCGGCTACAAATGACACAGATTAAGATGGCCACCTGAGGGTGGCCAGGCTGTGAGAGCCTTCTGCATCTCTCTTCTGTGTCTCTGCCTCTCTCCTTCCTTTTCCTTCCCTTCCCAGCCTAGGACTCCTAGCCTGCACCGCACTGAAGGCAATACTGACAGGCTAAAGTGCCCTTCAGGGGGTGGTGATCTGAACCTCTTGCTCCACGGATCCCCATACCACTCTCTCTTCCTGCCCCAGGCCCAGACTCCCCCCTGTCTAGCCAGGCCAAAGACAACATTAGGGAGCCCAGTCTGCAGGTCTGGAGCAGGGAGGTGGCAGGGGAAAAGGGAATCAGTGCCCCTCTCTCGCAGATGCACGGAAGCCCAGGCCCAGCAGGAGCCTCGCAGCTCTGGGAGGAGGTGAGGCACGTATGCAAAGAGCCACAGGAGGAAATAAATTCCAGACACATGGCGCAGTGACAGCAGCAACAGTTTGAAGATGTCCTAATTGTGTCCCGGGGCACCGTAAGGCAGAGAAGCATTTGGCTCAGCCACGGGTGACAGGCAGCGGGGAACGTGGGGAGGATTTTCTCTCTCAAAGCCCTGAGCGGTGGTTACTGCAGAGACCGCAGCCTTTGTCACCAGGTTGTAAATTGTAATCGGAATGAGTTTTCAAGGTTGAAATAATCAGAGCCCACAGCTCCTCTCCACTCCCCCACGTGAGCCCACCCTGCCACTGTCCTGAGTGTCATTCCTGTGGACACTTTCAGGACCGAGCCAGTTCCCTCGCCAGCCAGATCCACACATTTGTGCATAACATACATACACATATGCCCGTACATGGACATTCATATAAACACACATGCGATACACACACGAGTCACCTCGCTCTGGACGGAATAATCCCTTAAGGAGGTGCGGGCGAGACTCACTTCCATGTTCCCTTCAGGCCTCCCAGGCTGACCAGGCTTTGATACCTGACTCCACGCCCGTTGTTTATGTTTTTGTTTGGTTAGTTAGGAGGTTTTATTTGATTTTGGGGATAGGGTCACACTCTACAGCTCAAGTTAGCCTCCAGTACCAGGGTGATCCTCCTGCCTCAGCCTCCCAAGTGCTGAAATCGCAGCTGTCCTGCACCATGCCGGGCAGGAGCAGGTGTTTCGTAGCAGACTCCAGGAAAGTGCGAAGAACTGGAAGCGGGGGTGGAGGGACAGAAACCAAGCGTGTGGGGTCTGTCTCTCTGGGAACCTCCAGAACATGGCGGGGGGGGGGGGACGACTGCTGTAGCTGGCTGAGTTCAGCGGGTGTTACACAGCCTCCAGAGTCATAGCGTTGAGGCCACTCCCTCCCAGGGTTCCTCCGCTTTCTGGCAGCCCCACCTCTCCTCCCCCTGCCCCTAACCTCCTGGGCATCTCCATGCATGCTCACTCAGATGCTCACAACGGTGTATGCTGACACCTCCCTGGGATCCTAGACCAAGCTCCTGCCTGTCCTTGGCCCACTCCTCCTCCATCCTGCTCCTCCATTGCCTGCTGAGGCCCAACCTCGGCTTCTTGTCCTCTTTCCCTGGCCTGAAGTCCTTCTGCAAGTTCCGCAATGACAATGAAAAATTGCCGCAAACCTGACCTGTGCTCCCACTGTTGTGCCCTTGACCCAGACCCTGTCCCTCCTGTGTTACAGCCTCCTTGCCATCTCCACCGTCCACCAGCAGCCTCCTTCCCAGGCAGCAGGCAGCAAGTTGAAGACCCTTGGACTTGGCTAGGCTTTGCTGAGTGCCATGTGACCTCCCTAGCCTTCCCTCTCTCACCTTGCTCTGCTTCAGCCCTGTGGAAGAGGCCCCCATGAGTCCAGCTCAGGCCCTCTGCACACACTGCCCTATGCAGCTCCTTTCTGGAGCTGTCAGACTATACCACTCTCCTGGCCAGACTGCCAGAACATTCTGAGGCAAGTTTGCTCAATGAGCACAGGCTGGGCACAGTCAGCCCCTCTCCCTCTCCCCCTCCGTGTGTGTGCACGTGCGTGTATGTATGTGTCCTCTGTGTGTGTGTGTGTGTGTGTGTGTTGAGGACCAGCTTCAACAAGTATACTGCTTACCAGGGTAGAAGTAAAAATAGGCTCTATTTTTGGGCCTCCACGTGTGTGTGTGTGTGTGTGTGTGTGTGTGTGTGTGTGTGTGTGTGTGTGTGTGTGTGTGTAGGTCAGAGATCATTCCACATAGGGATTTTTTATTTTTGTTTCTGTTTTGAGGTAGGGTCTCTCACCAGCCCAAACTCATTGCGTGGGCTAGGCTGACTTGTCACCAAGCCCAGGGATCTGTCTGTTTCCACGTCCCTAGAATGGAATCACAGGCACGCACACATAGGACTTGGTAAGCTCAGTTGCTTACGCTTGCAAGGCAAGTGCTTTTCTGACTGAGCTGTCTCACAGCCCCAGAGCCTCCAAAGAAAAGCCAGCGATTTCCTGGTTGAGTAACCAAGAGAAAGGCTTGGGGCATGCTCTGGTCACCAAATACCTGACAGTCTGAACAACTACGAGTTCCTAATGGGTGCAAGGTGGCACATAGTAGTTGTTCCCAAAATACTGTCCTTCCTCACTTTTCCCAAGAGGAAGACTTCCTTGGTCCCTCATGGAGAAGAGGTAGGAAGATCCTACAAGAAGCCTGAGGCAGGACATCTCTAGAGCCCCGGGCCCATGTCCCAGCTCTGTCAGTTACCACCTGTGTGACCGCATGTAGGCCAGTAAATGCCCACCTCACCCGGTCTCAGGCTCCTCATCTGTAGAGTGGGTTACCTTAAAGACGAAACACAAAATCCTAGGACAGATCTTGATGATAAGGGGTGAATGCAGTTTAAACTGGCTGCTGGGATAGCTGTGCTGCTGTCATGGCTGCAGTAGCACAATGGGTAGCCAGTGCCTCCCTAAACAGCCCCTGCCATCCCATCCCGCCCTCCCTCTCCGGACTCCCAGCCCCTGGGAGCAGCCAACAGTAAATTTTTCCGATCTCCTCATAAACCGAGCCTTCCTCTGCTCAGCCATCACCTGGCTGGCAGCGCTGTCAAAAAGACGGATGCCACATCTGCTTTGTTTATGACTTTAATTCCCAAGCCTGCTCAGTGAGCTCCTGGGGAGGGGCAGGGCACGGTGGAGGCAGGAGGCAGGCATTGCCCTCCTGGGCCTGACAGCCACAGACTGCTCCTCTCCGTGACCTGTCTCAGTCAGTGTGGGCAGCCCATGGGCTAACAACAAGCCAGCTCCCATCGTCCCAGCGAGGTTGTGAGGGAGGGCCAATCCCGTCCCAGGGCTCTCGAGGCTGAGCAGGGTGGCAGAATGCCAGTTACAAATGAGGACCTGTTCAAGGTCACGCTGGCAAGTGGCGGCAGCGTGACACACACCCCCGAGTCTACAGCTCCCACAGCTGTTCTGGGAGAAACCCGTGCACATGGTGCCTTCCTCATCTGCATCCACATACCCTGTACCCATCACGGCAGGCCAGCCCTCTGTGCACCCTCGAAGGATGCTGAGACCTCTGAGCCCCCCAGAGAATGAGGACTGCTTCTCTCTGGCCTCCAAGGACCCAGGACCGGGTTCCACTGTCCCCAGTGTGGCCTGTCTTGCTGCCTCTTCTCTTTCCTATCCCCAACAAAGCTGTTCCAGAGGAAGGCACCTTCAGGACCACTGCAAGGAGCAGAGCAGTGCCTATATGGGAGAGGGCTGGAAGCCAGGCTCCAACGCCGTGGGAAGGTGGGCACGCAAGTCCCACCAGGCTTCTGGCTGTTTGGATGAAGATGAAAGAGGCCCTGGAGTTAGAGGCGGGGAAAGAGGGAGATGTGGAGCAGGGTAGGGCACCTACTTGGGCTCCAAACTGCATCCGGCCAACCCTACCACTGTGATGCTTGGGAGTGACCTCAGTTTTCTCTTCTACGAAATGGGTTTTAGCCCTGAGACAGCCTAAATCACCCGCCTTCAGGATGACATCTTCTAAAGAAGAGCAATCTGTACCGAGAGACTCGGGGGAATAGGCAGGGTCTTACACTGGGTGCTGTCCCTCCATGGCATCCTATCCATCCGCCTGTGCCTACACCGATGACTACCTCCCTCCTCCCCCTCCTCGCCACAAAGCCCCTGGTGTCTGCAGAGCACAACTCCCGGGGAATTTCAAACCCTGGTGTTCCGGGTAATGTGGTTCTAGTAGCAGGGAGACGGGAACAAGGAGGATCACCGTAAATTTGAGACCAGAGGGCTACAGAGTAAGACTCAAAAACAAACAAATAAATAAATAAATAAATAAACCAGGCCTGGTGGTACTGCCTACAATCCTAGCGCTTGAGAGGTGGAGGCAGGAGGGCCAAGAGTCCAAGGTCACCCTCCTACAAGACGTGGAGACCAACCTAAGCTATAAGAGACCGTGTAAACAAGATAGACGCTCCTGGGATAGGGTGCCAGACTGCCCCATGGACTCAAGGGTGAGCATTCATGAGTTTCCCCAGCTTGTTTCCTGTGCACTAAGCCACAAATCCAATGCCCCACCCTCAAACCCCCATTTCAGTCACCAAGGGAGCTTTAAAAGCCACTCCCTCCCGTGATGGGGACCCTCAGCACTCCCCAGGTGGCTCTGATGCACAGCCAGGCTGCAGAGCTTCCGCTTTCCAGCTCAGAGAGTGCCTCCATTAGTGCCCTCCCTTCCTCCTGCAGACCCCCTGGGCCGCTCAAATCAGCCCCATTTCTCAGAGCAGCAATCCAAGGCCAGAGGGTCACAGAGCTGTCCCCAGGCACCCTGCAAAGCTCCACACGCTCAGAAGGCCTCTGCCCGCTCCATCAGGCAGCGAAGGTTCTGGGATGGCACCTGGGCACTGCCTCAGACATGTCCAGTCTGGAGCTGAGTCTGGGCTCAGCCTGAGGAGACTACCAGACCTTTTCTCTGAATCCCCACAGACAGGAGGTGACTCCAGAGAGCCCTGATCCTCACCTAGATACTGGAGCAGGACGCCCCAACTGTCCGTCTCGCCCCACTTCCAGGTGAGAACCAGCTCTGGGAAGCCATGATTAGGGTGTCCATACAATGTTCCAACCCCAGAGGGACACAGGGAGCAAGTGGACAGGACACATGATCTGCCTGCTCATGAGGGCTCAGCCTCCATCACTAGACATGTACTTCTTCTTTGTATGTATGTGTGTGCGCATGTGTTTGTGGGGAGGGACACACATGCACATGTGTGTGCAGAGGTCAGATGACAGCCTTAGGGTCATTCCACAGGTTTTATTTGCAAGCCGTGCAGTAAGCCAGGGACCACCTCCTCCCATCTCCCCATGCCCCCATCTCTCTATCCCTGGGATAACAAGTACAAGCCGTGCCTGGCTTTTCCTTTTATTTAGATTTATTAATGGTTTTGTTTTATGTGTATGAGTGTTTTGCCTGCATGTATGTCTGTGCACCATGTACATGCAGTGCTGATGGAGGCCCGAAGAGGGCATCAGATGCCCTGGAACTGGAAGTACTGATAATTGTAAGCCCCTCTATAGGTGCTGGGAACTGAACCTGGGTCCTCTGCAAGAGCAATAAGCGCTCTTCACTGCTGAGCTGTCTCTCCATTTGTGAGCTGTAGGGATCAGAACTCAAGTCCTCACATCTGCGGGGTAAGTGCTTTACCTACAGAGCCATCTCCCAGCCCCATATGTCCGTACTTCTTGCACGGCCTCTGTGATTCCTGCCTAATATGTGCTGTGCAGCCTTTCACATGGCTTGGTCTCTCTGAGTCTCCATAGCCTCTTTTACACTTGAAATGGAAGGGTTTCTAGAGTTGGGAGGGTGAAATGAAATCCTGTCAATCAGAAACCTAACATGCAGAAGCATGAGAAACAGACTCATGAACCTCTACATGAGACCCACACGCACCGCAGCTCAGGCCCACCACTCATGCACACGCATAGCTACACACACTGCCCCTTGACATACCCACACACATGTTCTTCAGACCAGCCACCACGTGCTTGGCTGTGACCCCCAAGAGGAATGCACTGCCCAGTGGCTGCTCGTCCCTGTGGGCTGCAGCCACCAGAGGGCAGCATATTTCTCACTCTCCAGACCCCCACTCCACCACTTCATCTAGCTCCCTCCCTCCCCACCTAGGGAACCTCAATCGGCCAAAGATTGCTTGTGGTATGTCTCCACCCCCGTCTCCCTGCACAAGCTGCCCAAGACACTCCAGAGGACATAAGACAGAAGCCTTTACCCTCAGTGAGGTACTACATGAATGCAGCACCCAGAACCCCAGGTCACGCAGGGGGCTCCTGCTGCAGAGCTGCTCAAATCCAGAGCTCTCAGGACCTGGGTCCAGATGCACATGAAGCAGGTGCCAGGCTGCAATCTAGGGGTGGAGAGCCTCAGGCCTCGGTTCAAACCCTGCCTTGGCCCTTGGCATCTGTGGGAACTAAGATCCCTTTCTCAGACCTCCCCCCACGTGACCCCTTTGGGGCTCAGTTTCCCCCATAGCGTGTCCCTGTGGCTGTAAAGGGCGGCTGCCCTCCCCCACAGCATTTCCTGCTCCTTTTCGAATGGATTTTGTTTCTACAGCGCATCTCCCTCTGACCCAGCCCATGATTTATTTATCTTGTTTATCGTCTGTCTCCATTAGAATGAAAACTCCATGAGGATTCAGGCTCTTTTGTTCTCCATCCTCCAGGAGAACAGGCCCAGGCGGTCCGGTCCGGTCCGTGAGCCAACCTAGCGCTTGCTGAGTAACTGATGAAGCCCCTGGCAGGTCAGGGGTGCCCTGTGCTGAGTGGCAGGCATGGAGCCGGCAGTGCAGGTCAGTCCCAAGGCAGTGAGACACCTCTGTGAGACCTGGACGCCAGCCTCCTCCAGCTCTGCCCTTCGGAGTGCGCACAGTGCAGCCCTCGCACTGTGAGCTCTCAGAGCCACTGTGGGCTGCGCTCTACTCTGGCGATAGCCCTGTTCCTTCAGCCCTACCAATTCCACTCTCAGGCCTCGCCCATTGCGCGTCTACACACGGGAGGGGCAGCTTCTGAATACCAGTCCTTAAGCCCCACTAGTTAGGCTCTTGACAACTTCTTGACTAGTTGGCCAGAGAACAGGGTTGGTGCCACACAATTGGCTGGAGTTCGGGGGCCTAGCATCTATCTGGCCCCGCGGCCAGTAGGCACTGCCCCCCCACCCCACCCCCGCTCCCACAGGCCCCCACCCCACCCCCATAGTCCCCACCTTCTGCAGGCTCCGCCTCCCACAGGCCCCACCCCTACAGTCCCCACCCCCATGGCCCCACGTTCTGCTGACACAGGCCCCACCACAGGTGCAGGTGCGTGCTCACTGGTACACTTCTTGAGGTGGCTTCCCTTCTTGAGCGCATGGCGGCTCAGCTTGCAGTGGAAGTTGTCCTCCCAAAACTCGGCAAACCAGATGTTGCGCCTGTTGTTGTCCAGCGTGCGGCTGGAGAAGTATCGGTCGAACCCTGGCAGGGAATGGGGGTGTCAGGGCCTCCTCCCTGCCCTCCACACACTCACACCCAGGCAAGCAGATGACTGGGACCAGGAAGGGAAAGAAGCATCCTCTGACCTGGGGCCCAGACAAAGCTAGAAAAATAAAAACAAAAACAAACAGACACGGCATAGTTTTGTGCCATGCAAAACAAAAAGAATTGGGTTAGGTCCCAGGGAGCACATATAATTTAGTGCCACGGCCTGCACGGCAGAGATGCCCTCACGGGTCAGGCCCAGCCTGGGCACATGGAAGAAACTGTGGCCAGAGAAGGCAGGGGTCACTTAGAGCACACAGCAAGACCAGGTCCTGCACTTGCCTCCTCGGTCTAGAACATCCACATTGCCGACAAACACCGCCGGCTTCTCGCCCCCTCTGCAAGCTGCCCAGCCCCCTTCCTGCTCAGGCAGCTCTACCTTGGGGCTGGCACTAGTAGGGCAGTGCCCTCTCCCCCTGCCCGGAGACCCTCTGAAGCTCATCCCGTCGGGGATCCCAGCGGAACTCAGGGGACTGTCTGAGTTATGAGGGACAGAGGGAAATGTAGTCTGGCCTATGGTGGGGCTGGGTAACTCTTTGTTGGGTGGACTATTGTGGGATGTTTAATAGCATGGCTGGCCTCCACCCACCAGACTCCAGGAGTATCACCCAATTACTATGACAACCAATCACATCTCCAGAGGAGAACCAGTGGCCAGGTGTGGTGGTGCCACCTTTAATCCCAGCACTTGGGAGGCAGAGGCAGGTGGATCTCTGCGAATTCAAAGCCAGTTTGGTCTACATAGTGAGTTCCAGGAGCTAGTGAGACCCTGTCTCAAAAACAAAAAATGACAGATGAGAACCAGTGTCTTTAAAATGTTCCCAATGTCCCAGACAGAAAGGGTACTTAAGTCTTGGGTTCAAATCCCAGCTCTGTGACTCAATAGCAGAGCTGCCGGGAGGCCAAATGAGGACCTGGCAGAGGCCGGCATCTGCTGCACTGCACCGGTTAGTCGTTTGTGCTCATCGTGGCTCAGTGTGACTGAGGGGGTGTGGAATTTTCCGCTGCCTGTGCTGGCTGGGCCTCAAGGTGAAGAGAGGACACTCTATGTGACCTTCGGCAAGTGATGGAGAGGCAGATGAGAGGCTGGCTCCCGAGGTCCTTCCCAGGCTTGTCACCTCAACACTGGTTTGCACTGAATAGAACAAAGGTAACCAGAAGGCCCTGGGAGCCATCTCCCCTTCATGATTCGGGGTGCTACCAAATCAGGCTACCACCAGGACACTGACCTCATGCCTCACATCTTGCAAGACTCCGGCCAGAGAGCTTTTTTCCTACACAAGATGACTGTGGCCTTCGCCCCAGAAGAAGGGGTGGGGACAAGGCAAAAAAGGAAGGGAGGCAAGACAGAGCAGGATGCCCAGGATGCCCAGCCCCAGCTGCTGGCCCTGAGCTGGCGCCACCCAAACATGCTGTCACGCGCAGACCTCTCCTGCAGAGCCCTCTGCAAGGCAGGGGAAGGGCCCCAAATAGGAGAGGGATGGGTCGGACAGGCTAGGGACTCTTTCATAACCACATGCCTGGCTTATCCCACAACCCAAAGCAGCTAAGAAACCACAGGGACAGTCCCAGGCCTGCACTCCAGCTCCGTCATGCTAGAGGCCTCTGCATGCAAGTGGTTACGGGCAAACAAAGAGGCGAGACAAGACAGAGGACAGAAGAGGATGGGAGTGGACAGGGCACCATGAGGGAGGATGGGGGCCGTCATCTCCACCTGCTGGGCCTACCTCGGACAGACATCCTTTTGGGGAGGATGGTGACAGCACCCTCGGCCACCTCCTCAAGGCGCAGCACGGGAGCACTCTTGGAGCCCCAGCTGTCAGAGCCCATCCAGAAGAAGTGGCCAGTCTGGTTAGCCCTGCGCGCTGCTTCCAGCACCCTCCTGTGGGGACACAGCAGCCCAGCCCAGATATGTATGGCTGCCCAGCTGCCCCACCCTCCATCCACACTCTACAGCCCAGAACCCATGCCTGCCCCTACTCCCAGCCAAGAGGATACCCCATGCACAGTCTGTGCTCACCCCCAGGCTACACCTGAGCCCCTCGCCCCTGGCTCACAGTCTCTGCTGCCTGTCAGTGCTCCAGGCCTGGAGTTCCCCAGATCTTTGGCCTATGCCTATCCACGTGACTACAGTGACCTTTCTCACCCAGGTCTATCTCCGTGAGCCTACATCTGGTCCTGCAAAGACTACCCGCGTGTCTCCAAATCTATGTCTGCCCCCACTTGGGTTCCAGATGACATCTGTTGAACCCCTATCCTCTCAGAGTCAGGCTCTCTGGCATCAGGCCACCCCACATGGACGCCACAGGTACTCGTCCATCCCACCCGCCACCGCCAGAAGTCAGACCCTTGCTCGGCTGCTCCAGTGCTCTTAGCCCCAACCACTCTTCCCGGCAGGGAATTGATCAGGGGGCACAGCCCAAGCCCATCACAGGCCGAGGAGACCACATGGCACTCCACTGCTCTTGAACTGGGTCTCTCTCGAATCGGGCTCTTCAGAGGAAAGAAGAGGAGCAGGTCCCTTGACCTCAGTCCCTTGGAGAGAAGTTGGAAGCTTTCCTGTGGGAGACAGGGACGCCAGAGACTGCTCCTGCCCTTCCCTGGTGAGCAGCAGGATGCAGGCCCAGGGTCCTGGGGTGCGAGGTCTAGGCATGCAGAAGTCTAGGGGAGAGTATGAACTGGACTTCTAGAGGGAAAATATTCCCCCCAAGCCCCGGAACCTGCTGCCAAGCCAGCCCACTGTCACCCAAGGCCCCTGCTCTCATCTCTGCCAATTCTTGGCCCCTTAGCAGGCCACCTTGGGCCACCACTAATGGCAGATGGGGCAGGCACAGGGAACCACAGCCACAATCCTGTTAATGCTTCCTGAATCTGAGAAGCCAAGGGGAGCAGAGCTCTCAGCCCCACACCCAAGCCATCACCTGCGTTTATTTTTACCTCAGTCCACTTCTGAAAACACCGTGGATTTCCAGAAACAGCCTGCCTCCTGCCAGGCTGCCCATGTGGCTCAGCAGAGTCCCATCCAGCCCCGCCCCTAGGCGCAAGGACCCGGACCATCACCCTTCTTCCCAATGGGAGGCTTCTCTGAACTAGGGTCCCCTCAGAAGCAGGGGGCCCCAAGTGGAATGCACAGCAAGGCTGTGCTTTAGGGGTGTGAGAGAGGAGCCAGGGGGCAAAGGGAAGACTCAGAGAAGCCTGCAGTCACTAAGCAACCATTGCCCTCAGGGCATGGAGAGCTATGGCACCAGTGTCGGGGGACCTGTTTGCTTTGAAGAGGTTCACAGTGCCTGCCTCTGTGCACCCGGGAGGGTTCCACGTGAGACCATATCTGCCTGGAACCCCTGTCTGAATGGGTCCTTTCTCCCCCATTCCTGCATTGTCCTGGGGCTTCTGTGTTGCTGCAACTCAGGGCTCCGGGCAGGGTGTAGGGATGGGTTGGAGGGGGAAGTAGGGCCAGCATTGACCTTAGAGGGCTCCAGGAGGGGGTCACTGAGCCTGGGGCTCACTTTGCTCTGTGAAATCAGCTACCCCTTCCCCCAGTTCTGGTCACATGCAGGGTTCTCTCTCAAAGGTGAACCCCAGGGACCTGACAGGGGTTTCTAGAAGCGGGGTCAAGTGAGAAGTGAGAGGAAAAGAGGGAAGCTGGGAAGGGTCCGCAGACACAGTCGATAGAGGGCCCTTGGGCTAGTGACCTATGACCCCCCTGTGCAGGCATGGAGGATACACGGAGGGACTGGCAGGGTCTCCACAGTCCTTGTACTCAGAGCCATCGATTCTGGGGTCTAGGAAGGAGCCCGCCTACCACAGTGAGAACATGTCCAAGTCCTGTGCCCCAAGCTCACCAGAAACAGGGGTAGGGCTGGGCTGTGGCCTGCAGCCACCACTGAGCACCCTGCTCATGCCAGGCCTTGCTCCACGGCGTCAACACCCCCTTACATTTGGCCCTCAAACACTACTGACCAGGTATTGTTTGTTTTGGTTTGTTAAACAGCAAAGAGTCTCCAAGAGATTAAGGGACTTGGCTGAGGTCACACCTCCAGCAGGTGAATTAGGATTACGGAGCATGCCTCAAGTCTACAAGGCGGCAGCCTCTCCCCAAAGCGTTCCGCTGGCCATCCTTGGCTGGCAGGATGGATGTAGGAAACAGAGGGGGAAGAGGCCTCACTAGAATAGCTGGTTCTAGCCTGGGAGTCCAAGCATTCTGATTCACCCTGTGCCCCTCCCCATCTTCCTGGAGGGACATGCCTGGGCTACCATCTGCCATGGCCACCCTACCTGATGTCATCCTCATTGGCAAAGATGATGATGGCCCTGGCATTGGATGTTTCCAGGAGGCGTTTGATGATCTTGTCAAACTCTCCGGTCTTGGGTTCCCGAGGAATCTTCACCGACTGGGCAATGCACACGCCTCCTGTGGAGAGGCCCTACCCGTCAGCCTAAGCGACCAAGTATGAGATCCCCACTTCTCCAACACAGCCCAGGAAACTGTGACTGGGGTCCCTCTCTTGACTCCCAGAGACCCACATCACGGTCACAAACACCAACCACAGCGTGAATGCAGACCCTGGGTGGAACACTAAGTACGCTGTGCCCGGTGTCCCTGGTGGAGGCTAGCAAGAGCCATACTGCCTATTTGCAATCTTGGTTTTTACCAGTTAACGCTGGGTCACCTCAAGGCAACGGCTCAACCTCTCTGCATCTCAAAGATCTCATTTATAGAGATTAGAAAGCGACCTAGTTCACTGGCTTCTTGCGGAACCTGTGAGTCAGCGTGAGCAAACCCGCTGTCTGTTGCCCAGCAAGGACCTGGAAGCATTGGCTATTTTTATCAGTATCACCTGAGAAGATTCTTTGAAGGCTTGAGTCTGAGAATAGCCACCCTGGTCACTGGTGTCCCTGCACCCATGTCTGCACACTTCCTATGCCTGTCCCAGAGACCCTGCACCCCACAGGTCCTGGGGCAGGGCTGCATGTGTGGCTGCTGGGGTGGGCCAGGGTGAACACGGTGTCCCAGGATGCACCCAGCTTTGTGGCCAGCGGACACCAGGGAGCACTTTGAAGTCAGCCAGTTCCCAGAGGCTCTTGGAGAGGCCTCTCAGGTGGATGCAGGCAGAAGGCCATGTCATTCATATGTTCTCCATCTGCATGCCCCTTGTGGAGAGCAACTGAGGCCACCTCTGGTCACCACTGCTTGGAGCAGGTGAGGAAACTAGAGCCCAGATAGTCTGCCTGGCCCAGCCCTACCCTGCCAGGAGCTGGGGACTCTAAGCAAGACCCTCGAGGCCCCTGGCGGAGCTGGGGAGCATCCTATCTCTTAAATTGTGGCCAATTCCATAGCTGCTGTCCTATGTCCCCTGGGCTTCCACCTGGTCTGTCTACACAGATGCCATGCCTCCAGGTACTAGTCACACTGGCGGCCCCAGCGGTGGCAGCTCCAGGAGGCTACGTCACAAGAGGACACAGAGCTGCGTGTGAGAGGGTGGGGGGGCTTGCCACATGGGGGACATACACAAGGCACTCACTGAGGGTGGCTGTTTCAGCCAAGGCGCGCGCGCGCACACACACACACACACACACACACACACACACACAGACACACACACACACAGACACACACACACACAGGACCGGGTAGTCCTTTGATCAATCCTAGACACATAGCAAGTCTCAAACATGGTCAAGGGAACCAGGCCCAGGGTCCCTGATCTGGGCCTCCGCCCCTTCCAGCCATGGGCCACAGAAAGAGCCAGGGACCAGCCGGCTGCCCTCTCTGGCTGGGAGCGTTCTAACGATGGCAGTACTCAGCTCCTGCCAACCTGCCATATGGTCTCTCTCCAGTTAGAAAATGGGCCAATGGCGACATGTCTTCTCCCCCCATCTGGGGAGACAGATGGACAAGAGGAAGAGGCTAGTCCAGGCGGTGGGGATGGGCCACCTGGCTCAAGGAGGAAGTGGGAAACCGGAGTTTATCCCCTACAGGGAGAAAGTGTTAGGTTAAGGCACACTCCGGGGCCAGGGCATGCTGGCCTGCATGCCTCATCTTGCTGAACAGGAGGAGGAAGAGGCAATGGCTCACTGAAGGGACTGTTAGTCGCAGGAAACTGGGTGCTGTGCGGCCTTGGAGGACTTGGTATTTATGGAGCAGTTGATTGGGACCTAAGAGAGGCCACGTGAAGTCACTCCTCTGAGCGGTGACACCACAATCCCAGCACTGCCTCCCTCCCCCACTCTACCGCCCTCAGGCTCTCTGTGAGCTCCACCAAGAGCTACTGTCCACACTGCAGTATGGAGTGATAGGAGCTGGCAGACAGACAGACAGACAAGAAACAGCCAATCCCTAGCTCTAGGCAGACACAGGACCAAGAGGCCTGAAGGAATCTGGGGTTCCCATGCCCCCCAAAGCCCTGATGGGTCCCCTTTAGAGATCCCTCAGATCATTCCCCAGGTCCTACCCAACCTCCTACCAGGAACCTGGCTGCCAGACCCCTGTCCAGAGCCAACCGCCATGTGCTAGCTGCAGACCCATCTCCTAGCCAAGCCAGGGCCTCTGTGTGCTGGCCAGAGGCAGATGCCACAGCCTCTCACTGAAGAGATCTCTGATTACATGAAGCCCACGGGGCCCGAGACCCCAGTACACACTAGGAGAACAGAGAGTCTAAGGCCAGAGAGGAACTTCACCTTACCTGGAGACATTTAGCAGGGGCAAGCCTCCTCCACGTTCTGTGCTGACCACCGCCTGGTATTCTGAATGCCTGGGGCTGGGGTCCTACCTCCCATACCTGCTCAGGCTCCTCCTACACTTCCTCATGTTCCTCCCCACCTGCTCAGATCTTCCTCACCTGCCCAGGCTCCTCCCCACCTGCTCAGGCTCCTCCCCACCTGCTCAGGCTCCTCCCCACCTGCTCAGACTCCTCCCCACCTGCTCAGACTCCTCCCCACCTGCTCAGGTCCTCCTCAGTCTCTCACAGTAGTGTCCTGCAGGCTCCTCCTCTCATTCTCTTTTCCCTTTTCTGAAAAATGCTTTTAAATGTAAAAACCAGAAAAAAAATAATGAAAAGACAAACCCTAGGAAGTCAAGTGGAAAAGCCTATATTGCTACAGAATACAGTAGACTGCAGAGAGGAGAGCAGGGGAGGGCAGGGGAGGGCAGGGGAAGGCAGGGGAGGGCAGGTAGTTGGGAATCTCTCTCTCTCTCTGTCACACACATACACATACACACACAGACACACAGACACACACACACGCACACGCACACCACTTTCTCTTCCCCTCCTTCCTTCCTAAGCCAGGCTGTCAGCAACCCCAGCCTTAAACCTGCTCCAGGAAAAGAGATGGAAAATGGGCCCTTGAAGGGGTGGGTGGCCGACAGGGTTCTGCCATGGAGCAAGGCCATCCTAAATGATGGGGTTCTGATAGTAGAGTTCAGGGAACAGAACTGGGGTCCAGTACTGTTTGGGGTGGGGAATCACCCCAACCCACCCCCAGGGATCTCATCTTCTCCTGAGGCTGCTCCAAGGTGAGCTAGGGGTAGGGGAGAGAGCTGGACATGGATTGCCCTGGGTCCAACATTACACTGAGCTCTAGGTCTGGCCAGACAGTGGCTCAGTCAGGCCTGGCTCCCATTGTCACCCTGCCTGTTCCTGCCCCAACCCCCTCTGTACTCAGCACTGTCCAACCTGCTCTACCTATCCCGGTGAGTTCACACTGTGCAGATATGCACACACCAACATGGATGACATCCATGTGGCTTGCTCAGGCTCATTACAGGCCTCCCAGAACTGCCTCTCTGACAACCTCTGCCCTACAACGGGTCTTTGGGCAGGTTGCCCCCCTAGCCAGGAGTACCCTGTACCAACTGGCCAGGAATTATCCACTACCCACCAGCCCCTTTCCTCATTGGGTTCCTTCTCCCCAGGACACGTGCCCAGGGGTCCACTGGGGAAGGGCAGCAGTCCGTGTTTGCTAGAGGAACAAGGGACAGGGGTGCAAAGGGACAATGGTGAGCATGTGGTGACAGGCTCTGGAGGAATGTCACCCGCACATGCCCCTCTCAGGGGTATCTATGCCCCCAGAGCCTACAATAATTGTCTCTCGGAGCTACCACCTTGTCTTCCACAGGCTCTGGGCACACCGTGGTGCCTGATGCCCACAGCCTGCCCCCATGAGTTCTAGACACACTTGTAGATACATGCCCGTGGGCATCTCTCAATCGTGCTGTCTGCTCTGTTATTCCCTTGCAGCAAGCACTGGAGGAACAGGGACATGGAACACAAACAGGCAGAAGGACAGCAAGCTGACGGTGTCCCTTAGCTGTCCCAAAGCTCAGCATGAGACAGCTGGGCCAGAGAGGGGCATGTGACGCCATCCTCTTCCTTGTTGATATGACTCCAGCTCCTGGTGGGCAGTGGGTCACCTGGGGAAAGACTTGTCGGGTCTCAGTGGACTCAGGTCTGTGCACGGTGAGAACACAATCCCTGTGTTCAGCATTGACGTGCAACAAGGAAACCAAGTGGGGCAAAGGGTGATGAGCTGGGCTGGCTGCTTCCTACCCATGAACTTTCAGACAGGAGACCGAGCCTCTCTGACCCGTGAAACAGGGAAGGATGCAAATGTCCCCTGGTGGGGCTGGTGGAGGCCATGCCTGAGAGTGTTTTTGAAGGTCCCCTGCTACCCACTGCAGCCACTACCCTGAGGTGCGGCAGAGCTTAGTGTGGCAGGGCTGCTCGGGCAGAGATGGAACTCATCCCTCAGCTGGGTCAGGGCCCAAGCGTTCTCGTATCTTCAGCTTTGGATACCAGGGTCTGGGCTCAGTATATGCTATTCCTGAAACATGGTGCTGGGCAGTCACAGGGCCACAGCTCAGAAGCACGAGGGCTGTTCAAGGTGATGGCAGCATCCTCTCTGGAGGCCGTTAGCACCACACACACACGCGTGCTCTCAACACATTGCTCATGGTCCTGCACCACGCACACACACACACGCACACACACACGCTCTCAACACACTGCTCGTGACCCTACACTCCAGGACCTCGCAGAGACACAGCTCTCCCATCCTATCCCCCAGAAGAGCCACCACCACAAGGACCGATGCAGGGCCACACACCCGAAACGGCCACACCCTGCACAATCCACAGTTATGCAAGCTCATGCAGGCACCACGGCCACCACTGATGTCACAGCCTCCACACACCACAGCTGTGCACACCGCAGGAGATGGATTGAGCCCACCAGGCCACACAGTTGTGCCTATAATGACCTCAAATGGACTCCCAAGCACGGGGCCCTATTCTTATTTACATACAACACACAGACACAAACAACATGCTGTCACATAGACAACACAGATGCTCATGTCCCTAGTCAGTCAGACAGTAAGTCTGACCACCGTGGCCCCTCACGAGGTTCACAGCCCCTCCCCCATAGCTTCCCCGGTCTCCCATGCCCACATGCACTACACTCACTCCCTCAGGCCCAGCCCTTTCCTCACAGGGGAGGCCTCTTACTGAGTGCCCACTGAACCACCCATCTCACACCAGGTACCACGCGAACCCACACACTCCAGGGTCTGCTGGAAGCTCAGGGTCACAGCAGCTCTCTGGAGCCTGCCCACACACCTACAGGCCTCGGCCTTCCCTTTGCTTAGGCCTTTGCACTTAGCTGGGAGCAGATCTGAGCTACTGTTACTGCACCCCAGGGTCTATGACAAAGCCCTCATCTTCACTGTCCCCTCTCTTGGCACTGAGCCATGTCCCCGTGGGGTTAGGGATACACAGTGAGGCATAAAGGAACCTAGGCATTAGAGACCAGCGAGGCACTGTGACACTGGGGAGTAAGAGGGCACAGATGGCCCTGGTCCCATCTCAGACACCCACTACTTCCCACTGACAGCCAAGTCACCCAGCAGTAAGAATGTGACACATATCCAGCCTGGACCAGGCCAAGTGCCCAGGGTGAGGGAGGATACACGGACCACCATGAAAGCCATGCTGTCCCTGGTTGGCCTGCAGCAAGGCTCGGGGCTTCAGATTCATGGTGTTGGGCTCTTGGAAGGCAATCCACTGAGTGACTGTCCTAATAACCAACATGAATGCATTTAGGCAAAGCACCTCCGAAACAATGAAGCCGGAACAAATCCAGAGAAGGGAAGTGCAGGTGCTGAAGAGGAGACCAAGGGGACAGGATGCAAGCAGAAACTTAGTGGAGGCCCTGTCCACTAATATCCTTCCACAGCAGCATGACTGCTCACTGATGGAGGAAATCCACCTGCTCCCCAGATTCACTGCAGAGAGGGCTGGAGTTCCCCCAAGACACTCACATACTCCTAGCTGCTGAGTGCAGACCCCAGTCTACTGGTCTGTCTGTGGACAAGGAGGGGGGCTCAGTAGCTAAAAGGGCCCCCAGTCTGGCCAAGGTCATCTCCATCAGCCACACCCAGGGTACCACACACAGAACAAGACCTCTACTCCTTTCTTATCTGCCTCTGCATCCACAAACAGGCAGACAAGGGTTACACACGGGCTCTCCAGCCCCATCCCCATGCCAGCTTTTTAAACAGGACCACTTCGTCCGAGTCATGCACCCACTGCTACCTCAAGTCTTGGCCACTATGGTCCTGAGACAAGAGGTTGCTACCTCCCTCTTGTCCGCCTTGCCCACAAAGCCTCTGGGTCTGATCCCCCCAAAAGTTTCCCAGCTCTTGGCAGTGGTCCAGTCCTGCGCCTCTGCTCTCTCTAATGGCACTGGTCACCCCTGCCTTGTGCTGTGTGGCTTGTCTGCATCAGAGAGAGGGCTGAGCCTGGGAGCTAGGACTCAAGTACCAAGTGTCACTTCTTAGCTCTGTAACTTTGGACAAGGTATTTAATTCTCCCTGGATTTTATCCATCATCAAGTGTGAAGAATGGGGCATATAGGAGAGTGTGGTAGCACACATCTATAATCCTAGCGATCAGGAGGCTGAGGCAGGGGGATTGCCTTGAAATCAATGCCAACCAGGCCTGCATAGTGAAACTCTTTCTCAGAGAGATGGGGAGGGAGGGAGGGAGGGAGGGAGGGAGGGAGGGAAGGAAAGAGGGAGGGAGAAAGAGAAGGAAGAAGAGAAATAAGGAAAGAAAGAAAAACTGAGCAAGCAAACACAGGTAAAGGCGTAGGGCAGTGCCTGATGCAAGAACACAGCAGAACTGCCCTGTGCTGTCCTGTACTTTCCTCAAGAGATGTATCATCCTCTCTTTAAGTCTCCAGGTCCCAGCAGACAGGGGAGCTCAATTAATAATAGTTCAATATGCCCAGGCAGTGGTGGCACATGACTTTAATCCCAGCACTTGGGAGGCAGAGGCAGGTGGATCTCTGAGTTTGAGGCCAATCTGATCTACAGAGTGAGTTCCAGGACAGCCAGGGCTACATAGAAAAACCCTGTCTCAAAAAAAAAAAAAAAAGATAATGCTACTACTACTACTAATAATAATCTCCATTTGCTGTCTAGGAGATGGGAAACCAGTGGGCTGGTATTGGAGATTTCTGCATGTAGAGAGACTTGGGGTGCCAGGCCAATTCCACCCCCCATAGGAGCAACATTCAGGCAGGAGAGAGCAGCAGGGGTCAGGGGCTGGCAGCAGCCATCCTGCCCTGCGGTTTGGCCAGAGTGGGGCAGGCTGTTGCAGACTGGGATAAAATATTTAGAAGTCCACATCCCTGGGAAGTGGAAACTGACAAGCAAAATGAAATGTTGAGATGTAATTACGCAGGCAGCCCAAGCATGTCTCGCTGCAGGCAGCTCAGCTCCTGAGCCTAGCACAGCAGTCCCTGGTAAGGAAGTCCTCCAGGGCCCTCCCAGCCAGCCCTGCCCTCTCTGCAAGCCAGGCTAAAGGGCAGTGGCGGCTGAGCAATAGAACCAGGGGCCGGAGGCAGACCCTGCACCCCATTTAGCTTTAGCTTCCTGGTGGAAAATGAAGCTGTTGACCCATGCCCCACTGACCTTGGTAAGAGGGAACCAGCTGACCTTGGTGGGGGGCAATAAGGGTGGCACAGACCCCAAATAGCAGAAGCCAGCCTGACCAGCTTAATGGTCAGGGCCTTGTGTGTGTGTGTGTGTGTGTGTGTGTGTGTGTGTGGTATGGGGGGAGTGG
Organism: Ondatra zibethicus; assembly: GCA_004026605.1. Classification (NCBI taxonomy): domain Eukaryota; kingdom Metazoa; phylum Chordata; class Mammalia; order Rodentia; family Cricetidae; genus Ondatra; species Ondatra zibethicus. The sequence continues at coordinate 19,675 of PVIU01010576.1, read as the reverse complement.
TACCCGGAGCCCGGCTGCCACGGGTTCCAGTTAGTAAGAACTAATGGACCAGATCAAAATTGCGCCAGACCTTCAGCTGTTGGGCGAAGGCTTGCAGTCCCAAAGCTAGCTACTAGCCCTGGCAGGGGAAAGACATGCTAGGCAGGGAGGAAGGGGCTTCACGCCTCAGTCCTAGAGGTGGCCTAAATGTCCACCTTGATGGGTAGGGTGGGTGGGACCTGCTAGCTCCTCTGGTTTGCCGTGGGACTTTCCTTGTGTCAGACTGGAACTAGCTATGGCACGAGGGACCCTCCCCAGAAACTGATTGAATATTAGAGATGAGGTTGTGAAATCGCTCACATCTCTAAGAGCGTCAGGAGCAAGAAAGAACTGACTACCCGGCCTTTTAGCTCCTTTCTGATCTAAACCCGAGTCTGCAGAAGAACTTCAGCTTGTCCCAGGTTGACCAGCGTGGGCCAGGAATGCACATCTGGTGTCACCAGGCTGCCTCAGGAGCCCCGTTAACATCCAGGCAGACCCAGGCAGCTGACCATTCAAGCCCCAGCTACAGCGCACCCTTCCCCTGTGGGCCCTATTCTCACAGAACAGCCAGCGTCCCCCCCCGTCCTCTCCAGTCCATTGTGTTCACCCCTCCCTAAATCCAGTCCAGTGTCCTCCAGGGGCTGACAGGGCACCCCCAGCTCCCTCTTGCTGTTCCCCACTCAGGAGCCCTGCCACTAGAACCCCATCATCCCGAAGTGCATGTGTATACTGAAGAAAGAGCAAGTGGGTTATAGCTGGACAGTGGTCCAGAAGCCCCTCCTCATCTCTAGCCCTTCCCTTCCCACGCTTCCTGTGTTCCCTACCCATTCACTGTGTGTCTTCAACCCCTTCCTCTCCCTCTCTCCCTCCTACCCACCCCATCAGCCCTCCCTGACCACACATCCCTCCTTAGACAGTTAGCATTGCCCTGTGCTGCCTCACCGGCCCCTCCCAATCAGCTCACATCCTGGGTATGTGGAGGAGGGAACAGCCCACCTGTGATCCAGAGCCTGCATGGCTGCCTCCGCCTATTCTGTCTCTGACTTAGGTGCTCTCTCCTCCCCCTTGCCCCTCCCCAGCCCCTTCCTCTATTTCACTTCTTTTAGGTGACTAGCAAGTCATCACGCCCCTCTCCTCACATCCCTGGGCAAGGGGTGGCAAGGGCCTCAGGGCCCTCCTTGCTCTTCCTGCCCCCCCATCCTCCCTTTCCTTTTCCTGTTTGCCTGCCACCTTGTCCTGCTGCTTCCTACACCCAAGGCTTCCCTTGGGTCCCAAGGCCTCGTTAGCTTCCTTCTGGCTGGTTAAAAATTTGCATAGACTTTGCCTACAATACCCACATGGTCATTCTTTCTATGGTAAAATAGAGCCAGATGTAGCATACGTAGTCAAGGAGGGTAGAGACCCAGGAAGAGGAGGATCTAGGAGACCAAGTGCTCGTCCTGGGTGGACATGCCCAGAGGCAGGCCCGCACCCTCCAGTCCTCACTGGGCCTCCTGGAGGCTGGCCTGCCTATTTTTTTTAAATCATTTTTCCAGCAACCAGTAAAAATGAGAATTACTTCTTCAGAGAAACCAAGAGTCCAAAAGGACCAGTGGCCCAACCACATGGGAAAGCCGCCGGGCCAGCCGGGCACACTTCCTGCCTAGTGGCCTGCTCTTGCAGGACACCCTCTGAGCCAGGCCCAGTCCTGGGTCTCCCAAAGGAAGCTGTCTCCTGTCCCAGGCTCCCCAGCCTGCAACCACAGCCCCTTCAGCCATGAACACGGAGTGCCGGAGACCAGCACTTTGATCTCCCTCCTAGCTGAGGCCAGACCTGCCTGGTCACAGCAGTGCCCAGGAATAAATGCGTTTGGGTAAGGAGGGAATTGGTAACAAGGCAGAGGGGAAGGCCTGTGTCTGCAGGCGCCTGGCTGGCTCAGTGTCTGCAGGCTGGCCAGGAGCACGTAGTTTGCTACAGGCTGGAGCCAACCCCGCCAGCAGAGCTGCCTGGGAATACCCGGCCCGGCCTCGGTGCCGCTCTCCATGGTGCTGAAGCTTGACTGGGCTCAGCCACCTCTGTCCACGGGAACCCAAGACCACAGTAGGTGACTAGAACGCAACCCACCTTCCTTTCTCTCCACCTGAACCCACGGTTCAAACCCTCACCTCTTAAAAATATACTGGAGTGTGGGGTGTGTGTGTGTGTGTGTGTGTGTGTGTGTGTGTGTGTGTATGTGTGGTGCGTGGTGTGTGTGTGTATGGTATGTAGTGTATGTGTATGATGTGTGGTGTGTGTGTGTGGTGTGATGCGTGTGTGTGTATGTGTATGGTATGTGGTGTATGTGTGTGTGTGGTGTGGTGTGTGTGTATGGTATGTGGTGTATGTGTGTGTGTGTGGTGTGTGTGTGTGTGTGTGTGTGTGTGTGTGTGTGTGTGTGTGTGTGTGAAAAGTCCATCACCCTTGCGCACCCTCACATCTCTGTTCACAGCCCTCAGTGGCTCCAGACACACTCCGCCTCTGGTGGCCCAAGAGGCTCCAGGTGATAGTTCCTGTTCTTTCCCCTCATCCTCTTCCCCCCATGACTCTCCCCAAATGTCAGTCTGGCTCTACTGTGGATAGAGTCTCAGAGAAGTCTAGAACAGGCTGTCCGAGGGGCTGGTTGAGGGGCCAGCTAAGGCAGCAGAGTCTGTTCAGGCTCAAGTGCTCTGAAGGGGACAGAACAACGAAGCAGACAGAAACGGCTTCAGCACCCGCATGGCCCCGAGCTGGTCCTACACAAGAAGAACTGAACAACCCTGGAGAGGTGGGACTAGGGTCACACAAGTGTGCATGGGGCAGGAGCGGGACAACGCTGCTGGCACACTGCGCAATGCCGGGGGGGGGCAGAACCCCAGGGGAGTCAGTCAAGGAAATTGTCTGTGGTTCCTCTAACCCCTGGGACAAGGCAATGGCTCAGGCTTAGCAGCTACTCCAGAGCTTAGCGGTGGCATGGAGGGCCACAGGAGGGAGCGGCTGGGGTAGGTCAGCAGACAGGAGAAAGCCACTGATCTGACCGATCTGGGCCTTTGTCAGCTGCTGCTGAACATCCAGAAGCAATTAGAGGAACCCCCCTCCTGACTCCATGGGTGCCTGGAAGACACAAGAGGATTTGAGGGAGAAGATAAACTTAAAGACTTTGAGATTCAAAGACGTGATTGATGAAACACTAGGAGGTGCTAAAGGAGCTCTTGACTGCAGGAGCACCTGCAACCTGGGGTCTGGGGCCAAGGGTCACCGTGGTACCTGGCCTCCAAACAGTGAGGAAAGACTGGAAAGCAAAGGGACAGGAAGAACTCAACCATGGGAGTCCAGAGGTCCCCTGCCCCCACACCTTCACATCAGCGAAGAAGCTAAGGCTTGGAGAAGTACCCTTACAAGTTCAGGGCCATACCACACCCACAGCCAGGTCTAGAGACCAACTCTCAGTGGGACCTCACAGTGCTTCTGGGGAGGGGAGGGGTACATGCGCTATTCATATTCCTGTTGGACCAAAGTGGAAGCAGAAGGTTCAGGTTCAAGGCAGTGGGTTTCAGCACAACCTCCTGCCACTTGGGCTCTGAACCACCCAGAGGTGAGCTGCAAAAGCCAAAGCCACCAAAGGGGATTCTTTAAACCCCAAAACATTGCTGGGCAGTGGTGGCACACGCCTTTAATCCCAGCACTGGGGAGGCAGAGGCAGGCAGATCTCTGTGAGTTTGAGGCCAGCCTAGTCTACAAGAGCTAGTTCCAGGACTATTACACAGAGAAACCATGTCTCGAAGAAAAAAAAACCACTTCAAGCATGCTCCTTGTAGCATGTAGGTGGCTTCCCGCAGAAGACTCAGAGAAGGACAGCCTAGCAAGTGACAGCTCCCTCTCGCTGCTGTCAAGGCACACTCATCAAAGGCCAGCAGAGAGAACCAGAGGAAGTGGCAGCACACAAGCGTGCATGCACACACATCAGGGCCTGACGACATCTAGCCCTAGGGATTCACCAACCTGAGAGGTGTCAACACCCTGCTGCAGGCCAGAGCATCAGAGAAATCAGAGAGGACAGGCAAAGTCCCCGAGGCAGGCCGTGCAAGCATGGGGGTTCATCTTCGTCACACAGGATTGACCTGGCCATCAGTAGCAGCCACATTCATGCCAACACCTTGCCAATCCCCAGCCTGGTGAAGACACCAGCTGGGGCCTGGTGGGCCTCGCTGATCAGTGGGCTGATCATGATGGTCAGTGTCAGGCCCCAGTCACTGAATGGAAGACATGCTGGGTCTGAGGTTCAGGGCACCCTGTGGGTTTCTGGGACGTGGGGAGGGACAGGCATGCGGCAGGGCCCCTCTCCTCCTAGATTCTCCAAGATGGGCCTCAGGCTGCCTATTCAAGGAGGAGCAGTTGTGGGGGGGAGGGCAGAAGTTGCTGAGCCACAAATAGGTGGAAACTCCAAGCTAAAGCCACAACAGCCCCTCCTGTCCCCCCCTATCCCTGACTGAACCACCCACAGAGTAGCCAGAGCTTACTCCCAAGCACCCATCATAGCCTTCCTGAACCCAAAGATGAAGCCCTACAATACCCCTCTGGGTGTCCACTGCTGCACCCCTCTGGGTACCCACTCCTGAGCCCCTCTGGGTGTTCACTCCTGCACCCCTCTGGGTGCCCACTCCTGTACCCCTCTGGGTGTTCACTCCTGCACCCCTCTGGGTGTTCACTCCTGCACCCCTCTGGGTGCCCACTCCTGCACCCCTCTGGGTGTTCACTCCTGCACCCCTCTGGGTGCCCACTCCTGCGGTCTTCTGTCCTTCCCAGCTCTCCTATGAGGGAGGTGGGCCTAAGTCTTCAGTGTCTACGTACGCTTGAACAATGTGCAGAAGGATTTGTAATCGTCAAGGTGGAGATGGGGAGGTGACTGGCACAGGCTTGGCTCCATCAACCATAGAGTCGCCCCAAGCATGAGTTAACAGATAAGGGTGTCATGGGGCTGATGGGGCAACATTCTCCACCATAAGACAAAGCTGTGTCCAGCTCCTGTCCCAGCTCCTCTAATTTGCCTGTGTGACCTTGGGAAGGCCACTTGCCTTCTCTGGCTTGTCTCTTTCTCTTTGAAACGGGGAAAAAAAATCACATTCCTCTGAAGGACCCAGAGCCGTGTCCAGGGCAGAGGCCTGACATGCTCACCAGCACAATGAGAAGTCCCAGCCTGTGACCAAAAGCAGAGCCTTGTCTCCCCTTCCTGTCTCCCCCTCCCCTCGAGTCTCCCACCACCTCCCAGATGACTTATACTTCAAAGGACAAATCAATACAATATATAGCCAAAAACATCTTTAATCTTTCTCGGGGATTAGGCTATAAGGTGCTGTGGCCTCTTTCTCCCGATGTTCAATTCTGATTTCAATTTGGCCCACTGGAGCTCTCCACCCTCTCTCCCTCCCTCCCTCTCTGCCTCTCTCTCTCTCTCTCTCTCTCTCTCTCTCTCTCTCTCTCTACCCACCAAGAGGTGTCCTCCAAACCAAATACCATTTGGCAACAGGGCTGAGTGGGGTACCCAGTGACGAGGTGGTCTCAGGTGACAGGAAGAGTCGGGCTATGATGGGCAGCCGGATCTCAGAGGCACAGGACAGTATAGAGAGGTAGCCATGTGAAGGGCTTCTTGCCAGACAGGAGGCTGGAGGAGCCAGGGGCCAGCAAGGGAAGGACTGGTTTTCTTGTTTTTCTAGACTTTGCCGTCCTTCCTGAGCATCTTTTGTGGACTATTCTTCCCCACTCCCAACACCTGATTAGGTGCTTGAAAAAGCAATTCACGGCCCTGCCTTTGGCTCAACATGACAGACACCAGCTTCTCCTGTGCCTGCAGGCCATGCACACACTCTCACATGTGTCCCTGCCACACCCCAGCTGCCCATGACCTCAGCAAGGGGACAGTGTGGCAGAAAATGAAGTAGATAAGGACACGAAGCCATTCAACGCTCCTTGCCCTGGAGCTTGGGGTCAAAGCCACCTGCCCCTCTGTACTGTAACAAGATGTAAGGTACTGGGTGACCCCTGAGGCCTGCGGTGACACTCTCCACAGAGGCTGGGGCCACCCAGACAGCAGGTTCAACACATGTTCTACCATATCCAGGTCCCTACAGCGGGGTTAAACACTTTGACTAAACCCTCTGTCTTGCCCTGAGTCCCACAGAGGACAGAGCCTATGCCTTCAATAGCTCTCTGGTCCAGGCAGGAGCAGCCCTGGGATTACAGAACCCGCAGCACAGAGTGGCACCCGGGCAGCTTTCCCACTACAATTAAAGGGTTTATCAGAGAATTGTAGCAGGATTATGCCTGCAGGGCATCACCACCACCAACCTCCGGGCCACTCTGCAGCTTTGGGGAAAGCAATTAGAGGTTGGGACCCTGCAGGTATAAATACACACTGGCCAAGGTCGAGAGCAGAGTGAGCTACTTAGAGCCCACAGGATGGGGCTGCCAGGAGCACCAGGGCCTCCCCTGCACTCTACTCAGGGGACCCTAGGAAGCCACAGGACTCAGAGCCCTCCAGCCCAGGGGCTTGCTTGCCACCTCAGGACCCTCCTGCTGTCACCACCACCCCTCAGGCCCCTACTGATCACAGGAGTCCCCATCCAGATGTTAACCCTTGCTGTGCCAGTCACTTACCACTGGAGCCCCCGGAGCACCTGTTACAGGGACAAGTGAGAACAGCCATCTATCTATTCAGTGAGTAAGGCAGCAGAGACCCAGACACCCACTGTGGAGGGCACCCAGCAGCCGCCAGTCCTCATTCACCCAGTCCTGAGCACCCCCTGCTGATCACCCATGCCACAGGGTCCCTGATCCCCACCCACATACAGTCCTCCAGCTCCCCTCTCCCTTTCTATGAAAGGACGGAGCTGCCCCCCATGGCCTTCACCCACGGCAGGAGCTACAGCATCGTGGAGTTGGGGCGGGGGGGGGACATTAAACAAACCCAGCTCAGGGAAGAGCTGAGAACCGGGAAGTAGAGGGCCCATCCCCACTCAGGACTCACCATTCTCTCGGGACTTCTGGATAAAGGCCTCCACACCACTCTCACCGTAGCTGCCCTCTGAGGCCAGCGTGGACACGTAGTTCCACTTGAGGGCCCGGACAATGTCCACCATGGCCTGGGCCTGGTACGTGTCTGAGGGCACCACGCGGGAGAAGAAGTCATAGCGGCTGTTGTCACTCAGGTCCGGGGCTGTGGAGGCATAGCTGATCTGGGGAATCTAGGGGTGAGAGGGACAGGCAGGTCCATGGACAAACGCATAAATGGGGCAGCGGCTGCCCAACCATCCACAACCTTTGGACCCTAAACCCAAAGTCACCCCTCCCATAGACACTGCCTCCCCTCCCCTCATCTAGTTGTTTAAAGACATCCCAAAGGACAAGAAAGGAGCCATGTGACCCTCCTCTTGGTCCCTCCTCTCCAACACCATGGAGACCACAGCCCCCTGCTCCTAGGGGTTTTCAGCTGCCACACAGTCTATGAATGGAAAAGGTTCCTAGACAGGCCTGCTCTGTGCCCTGTGCATGTTCCATACCCAGCCTATGCCCCATTGATGTCCTCCACAACCAGCCTGTGCCCCGTGGATATTCTCCACACCCAGCCTGTGCCCCGTGATGTCCTCCACACCCAGCCTGTGCCCCGTGGATGTCCTCCACACCCAGCCTGTGCCCCGTGATGTCCTCCACACCCAGCCTGTGCCCCGTGATGTCCTCCACACCCAGCCTGTGCTCCGTGGATATTCTCCACACCCAGCCTGTGCCCCGTGATGTCCTCCACACCCAGCCTGTGCCCCATGTACCAGAAGCATCTCATCCTACACTGACCGCCAGTATATCTCCAGACAGGGTGACTGTCCCAGGTGAGAACCAATGTTTAAAAATTTGTTCTGAGATGCTAGAGAGGAAGCTGGGCAGTGGTGGCACACACCTTTAATCCCAGTACTCAGGGGGCAGAGGCAGGCAGATCTTTGTGTTCAAGGCCAGCCTGGTCTAGAGATGCAAGACTTCCAGGGCTACAGAGAAACCCTGCGGGGTGGGGTGGGGGTGACAAGGATACCTCTAGGCTCTGCCTTGCAGGACCCCTGGGGGCAGGAGGAAGGACAAACCAATCGTGGAGAGCTGACAGTCACTCAGTGAAAGCCGTGACTGGTACATGGGCCTTTGTGAACGTCTGAAATGTCCATTTTCCTAAAAGATTGCTCTACAGAATAAACCCAAACCCCTGCAACCCATCACCAACCCAACAAGACACCATGAATATGGGGAAAGCTGGGACGGGACCGTCTGCCCACACTTCCTCCCGATGAGTACCAAAGTCTGGGTCCCCACTCTCTCCTCGTGTCCCCTCAGCTAGTCTGCTGCTCACTCATCCTTGTCACACCCTCAAACTATTTCTCCCTCCCAACCAGGCCATGAGTGACAGACACCCAAGTACCCCACTGTCAGGCTGGGAGCCCAACCCCAGTGAGCCCAGCCCCACCCCCGACAGCAGTCAGCAGCTTCATACCCAGCCCCTCTACCATACTGAATGTATCCCATTCCCACAAAGATGGGGGGTCTGCATGGGGCTTCTGCATGGTACCCAGCAGGAAAGCCAGGCTATAGTGCCCCAGCAGTCCCTGAGGCCCTGGGACAGATACCAACCTGGACCAGGTCAGGGTAAGGGACAGTAGACCAGTCCCTTCTCCCTGTCACAGCACAGGTTCTGAAGTACCACTAAGAAAGGTTTCAGACTGAGGTTTGGGGTTCAAGCTCAACTCTTGCTCTCTAGCTGGTAGACCTCACCAGTCCCTTCTCTGCCCCAGGCCCCAGGCTCTGCAGTTACAGAATGGGCAATTAGGAGTGGCTGGTAGCACAGGGAACTCCCGACTCCTGACAGCAAGCCTGTGGCTATCTGCAGTGCTACAAGGCACACACACCCGTCCCTGCCTTCCTTCTCCCTCTGCCCTCCTTTAGCCTCCCAGGCCTGCCCTCTCTATCTGAGCTCACCCCACCTTTGTCCACAGCCCCATCACTGCCAGTGAGACATCCTTGACCGCTTGCTGCTTTCTGAGGCTCCCTCCCTCCCAGTGCCCCAGCCTGACATGGGGGAGGGGCGGGGGCACTGCAGGGCAGGGCCCATCTGAGAGTCTGCCACACCAGGTGATTCAGCCCTGCTGATTCATGGGGCTGTGTGCCCTCCTCAGCTCCCTGTCTCAGCTGGAGAGGGAAGGACGCTCCATTAGCATTCTCCTCAGAGACATCACATCTCAAAATGGCGGCCCAGAAGGACTCCTGCCATTTCCTCAGCCTCCCCTGCCCTGGTCCTAGGCAAAACACCCATGGATGTGAGGCGTGCTCTGTTCTGGGTGCTGAGGACGCAGCTCATGCTACACTCTGGGAATGGGGCAAGCATGGCAGCCACCAGGCTCAACAGCCCATTTCCACTCCCAGGTCCTAAGGGAAGCTGTAGCCATGGACTGTTTCCCACACCCAACCCTTCTACAGGCACTGCACTGCACAGTCAGCCCGCCTGGCTCCTCCAGGCTCCCCTCAGCCTGCCACAGCACAGAGTATCCCCTGTTTGTCACCTGTTGTGCGGTGTCAGCAGAAGGATGTAAAGGTGAGTGAGCATCCAGCCCTGAGCATTGGTGGACACCCCTGCTCCCCAGGAGACAGGAAAGAAAGCAGGAGGCCCTTGTGGTCAAGCGCTACTTAGCTGGGAGTGCCACAAAGTGTGTCTGCCGCTGGCCCCAGGAGAGCTCTGACTCATGCAGGGGACTGAGAAGAAAGAGTGAAAATTCTCTCCCTCTACCCTCTCCACACTCTTGGAATAATGAGGAGGTCCATGCCACAAGAAGATTAAAAGCTGCTTCTGGGCTTCAGCAACAATCAAACAGGAATTCCAGGGCATCTGTGCAGGCATGCGTGTTCCAGAAGCGTGCCGAGCCGCCTGAGCACGTGGGTGTAGCATACTCCTTCACACTTCCCGCTGCACACAGCCACTGCACTGCAGAGCGCTGCCAGGCCAGGGGACACCTGCCTCCTGCAGGGGAGTGACAGACTGAGGAGATCTGGGGCAAGAGATGCTGGGCTTGGAGGCAATCCTGAAAACCTAGCACTTGGGAGACAGAGGCAGGAGGATTGACATGAGTTCCAGACTAGCCTGAGCTACATGGTAAGACCCTGTCTCAAAAGAAAGTCAGAAGGCAAAAGGGTAAAAGAGAAGGCAGAGTGTGCGGGGATGAGCTAAAGGCTCCCTGCAGGGTGACATGGGTGTCAAATCCTAGAGCCACTGGGATTTGAGAGCGACTGATCTGCCTAGTGGGACCCATCACAGGTGGTACGTCTGCACTGGGCCTGTGTTGGGTGCCTGTGGGTCCTTGGGACTACAGGCTGCCTCTGGCTCTCCCCCAGCAGTCCAGGCAAGCCGACCCTGGCCAGGACACGGGAATTCGGCACACCACTGCTCAGGCCCAAGAGAAAGGCTCCAAAGTGTCAGGATCTAGCCCAGGGAGCAGCTGTCAGTGTCCCAGAGGATCACAGAGTACGGTCCCCATAGTCTCTAAAACCATTCAGAGCGGCTAGAGAGAAATCTCCACCCAACGTCCACGTGACCTGGTGTGCCAGAGCCAAGAAGCCAGCCATGCAAGACCCACAGATCCTTCAAAGGACACCTGACAGGAATGGCAACAGTCCCTTTCCTCCAGGCCCCAAAGGGGTCATGACCCACAGGTTGAGAGTGACCAAGGAACAGTCCTGGCAGTCTCTGGAAGGCTCATGATAGGCCTCAGATAGGCAGATGGACTGACCCCTGCCTCCAGGACCACACGCTGGACCTTCCCCTTCAGAAGCCACACCCCCCAGAGCCACCAGCTGCTCCCCATAGGCCTGGGAAACTCAAGATGGACCAGCCGGGATGGCTCCCCCGAACCTAGCCTGCCCCTCATAACTTCACACCAACCACAGACAAAGGCCAGCCCCAGCCTCTGGCCACTCTGGGCCTGGTTACACACCCAGCCTGGCCGCGCTGGGCCCAGCAGGCGGCTCTGCCTGGCCTCTATCCAAGGAGCATCCTGTCCCACTCAGCTCTCTCACGCAGTCTCCACCATATCAGGGACTCCTCTACCCCTGGAGCCATCATCTGCTCCACACAGCGCCTCTCTCCCCTCTGGGGCCTCCAGGGTACCCCAGTGTGACTGGGAGTACACAAGGGAATTTCCAAACTGCCACAGTGTCATAGGAAGTAAATCTGGTCCACAAGGTCCAAGGGGTTCCTTTGCCTCTGTGACTGCCATGGCCACCAGCTCCACACTCTCCTCCTCCTCCTCCTCCTCCTCCTCCTCCTCCACTTCCTCACGCACCCTAGTGGCCTCTTCATTAACTCACTCACTCAGTAATGGATTCCCGAGCACCTGCTGTGGGCTTCACCTGCCATGAACTCAGGGAGAGACCTCAGCGAAGCTGATCCCAGCACAAGAAACAGAGACAACTGCCTAAGCAATGAACACGCAGGGACATAATGCCAGGTGCTGTTTGCCCTAGTCACAGCCCACAGTTGTGGCACATGTTGGCCAGGTCACATGACCCATCTGGCTTAATGAGCTGGGAGCAGGGAATGCATGTTGCCTCTGGGCAGAGCATGTCATTGCAGGTGAGAGATACCCCATGGTCTATGTACCAACCGCTACAGCGGCCAGCAAGGCTCCAGCCTGACGTGGGTTCCTGAGGCAGGACAAAGCACTAACCAATCCACACATGTGTGACTTAGCAATAACTAAGTCTATGGTCTTCAAATCCCAGAGCTTTGCAGAATAGTTGTTACTGCGGCATCGCCTCACTTGAGCTGACTGATACAGGCGGCAGGTCTGGGGGGGCTGATTGTTACTGACGCATCACCTCACTTGTGTTGACTTGTACCATGAGCAGTGACATGATTCTGCGACTCTCATACGTTAATAATGGCTCTCCACCTCAGAACTTGAATGTGTCCGGTTGACACTTAGCACACTTCTTAGGCTAGTAGGGACGTACTAGACTGAGCTAGATTCCTCAGGCACACACGGCTCATGAGCACTGTCAGAACCAACACCGGTTAGATGCCTACTACACACCTTACTGTCCTAAGTAGGTTTCTAAGCATAACACCTTCGAGTTTATAGTATATAAGAGGACCTATTTAATCTTCACTTATCTAAAACTAATACAGAAAGGTTAAGTTACTTACCTACGGTCACACAGCTCTTGACTGGCTGGGGCAGGATTTGAACCTAAAGAGGCTTGCTCTGAAACCCATACCAGTAATTGCTATGTGAAACCTCAGTCTCCTCTGCATATAGTGTGTCTACACACATGTATTCACACACAGAGCATGTATGCACATGGAGAATCTGAGGCTAGAGCTGGAGATATGGTTCAATTCCCAGTATCCACATGGCAGCTCACAACTGTCTGTAACTCAGTTCTGGAGGCTATAACACTCTCTTCTGGCCTCCATGGGCACCGCACACATGTGTTACATAGGCATACATGCAGGCAAACACTCATACACATAAAAAAGTTAGTAATTAATTGGGTGTGGTGTGGTGGTGCTCGCCTTTAATCCCAGCACTTGGGAGGCAGAGGCAGGCGGATCTCGCTGAGTTTAAGGCAGCAGCAAAGAGAAGCTGTGCCTCCGCGCACTGCGCGCCTGTCCTGCCCGCCGTTCTCCGGGCTGGGGTGGCCCATCTGTCTCTAACACAAAGGACAGGGGTGAAACTTGCCCCGGCCCAGAGGGCTGTGCGAATGGTCTGCTTTGAGAAGTAGCTAATTTCTTAACGTAATTATTAATTTCACGCTTATCGTATGCAAACCTCTGCTTCCCAGACGAGATGAAATTGATTTAATTAGAAATTCTATCATCGAGCCATTTGGATCTGAGCTTTTAATTAGGATCACCAGCAGCACCCCAGCCCCAGGTTGCCAGAGGGGCTCCTGCCTGTGACTGTCCTCTAGGAGGGCACAGACCTGGCTGCGGTGTGTGGGCACCCCTACAGCGCCTGCGTCCCACAGGCCAGGCAAGCACCTGTCACCCTCCCAGCGCAGCGCACGCCATGGGTGGGGCCTCTCTTTTCTCTTGGTCTTACTCTGTTGCTCTGAGGAGACAACAAGACCAAGCGACTTACAGAAGAGTTTATTTGGGGCTCACGGTTTCAGGGGGTGAGTCCATGACTGCCTTAGCAGGGGGCGTGGCGGCAGGCGTGACACTGGAGCAGCAGCTAAGAGCTTACATCTTGACCCCCAAGCATGAGGCAGAGAGAGCTAACCGGGAATGGGTTGGGCTCTTGGGGGGGGCACTTTTTGAGGCAGGCTTTCCCTATGTAGTTCTGGCCGTCCTGTAATTCACTCTATAGATCAGGCTGGCCTCAAACTCAGAGCTCCACCTGCCTCTGCCTCCTGCCATGCCGCCTCCCTCTAGACCTTGAGCGTTGAGGTGCACTGTGCCCAGGGCCTTTGCGCTGGTCATCCCTTCCCAGAGCAGAGCATGTGATCCTACCCTAGGGATCCTCATCTATGGCGGAGTGAGTCTGCCTCTGAGTTCTCCCTTTGCCCGATGCCTAGCCAGGGCCAGCTGACGCGTCTGCAGTGAGCGGCCACCGATGACAGCGCCTGCATAAGGGCAATGCTCCCCACCCCCTTGTCCCCAGGGCTCTGCTGGACCTTGTCTCTGATCCACAGTAACACCCTGCCCCACACCCCTGCCTCCACTCTGGCTGCCCAGCATCCTATCAAGACAGGAAACTGGCACTTGGATTAATTTCCTCTTCTGAATTGTTCTGCTGGAAGGAACCAGCAGCGCAGGAATGGGCCCTGGACAGAGACATCCCGAAAGACGCGTGCTCAGTCCCGGCCTGCCCTTTTAAGCAGTACATGTTTTCACAGGAGCCTAGCACACACCCCCACCAGGAGGCTGGGAGCTGGAGAAGAATGGGATGTGCCGGGAGGAGGGCGCCTGGCTTGCCTGGCGCCTGGCATCAGCTGACAAAGGAGCCACACTGGTGCGTCGGAGGCAGGGCCTGGAGACAGATAAGAGTGTTCGGGCGGGGAGCGGGCCCTGGGCCGAGAGCAAACAAGATCTTCACATCAGCACTTGCCCTACTTCATAAGCAAAATGTAGATCAATAAATTACACACCCTTTAGCGGGCTCGCACGCTGCCTGTGCCACCTCATCAGCGGCCATCTCGGGGGAGGTGGGTGGCAGCTGAGGCCTGGGTGGGGAGGGCTAAAGCCAAGCTTGGCAACCCTCAGAACCACAGCTCCTGTGCTCTGTGCAAGGAGCTAAAACAAAACCCCCAGAGGTAAGACACAGGTCGCTAGGTCACTGAGCCGTCCCAGATCACCATCTCGTGGGGCCTCAGTCTCCTTGTTTGTGAAGTGGACATCGTGATGAGAATCGGGTGTTTGCGGAGGTCACAGTGAGGGGCATACAGAAGGATAAACAGGAAGGAAGCTGGGGAGAGGGAAGGGACCGAGATGCCACAACCACTGTCCTGTCTGGGTGCGGGTGACAGGATGCAGGCCCTCTCTGCTCTCTTCCGTTAACCCTCACTGCAATGGAGGAAAGGTCAGTGTAGAGAAGAGGAGGGGTTCCCCCAGTCACCAGGTCAGACTAGACAGGCCCGGTAGCCTCAGGACTCCAGGGTCCGTGCTAGGAGTGGGGTTGAGTGGGAAGAGCAGGAGGAAGGACTGGGAGATGATGTTGGCTACACATGGCCCTGGCAGCCCTGTGAAGAGTGGAGCAGTGTTTGCGGTGACCGAGTCTGAGAGCCTGTGACACACTGAGAATCAACCTGTCCCGGTGCCTGCCCCCCAGGGACCGTCTCCTTCCTTCCCCACACAATAGGACCACTATTTCCTATTTCATTTTTCAGATAAGGAAATATGTCCTGAGAGCATACAGCAAACCGTAAGGCAGGATTTGAACCCAGGTCTGTCTGGCTTCCCCTGAGGGGTCTCAGCCTGTCCCTCCCTGGCACTACCCTGTGTTCACACACAGCTTCCAGCCCTTCACTCACACCGTCTCTGGGCTGAGAGGCAGCCTGAATAAGGATCAGGATCTCTCCTGATGCTTCCCCTGCACCCGAGCGTCTGCTTCACACCATTGCACCTGCCCTGTTTAGTGAGAATTTAATGATCTGCCTGGCCCTCAGCCAGAACAGAGGGAGGGGGCTGCACAGTAGGCAGGGACTCATGAAAACCTCTCCCAAACCTGGCGACCCTCCATGGGCTGCGAGAGTTGGGGTTGGGCCAGGAAGACCTCTTGGTTTAATGCCCAGAGTGGTTGCCATTGCACAGATACCCAGAGGTCCATTTAGCAACAGAGTGTAAGCGATGGGGGCGTGGTTGGCCTTCAAGGAAATGGACCACTGTCTGCCCACCACTCTCCCCAGTCAGCGGAGGCTCTGTGCGTGCGTGATGGACTGCACTATAGTAATATAAGATGATATAATGGGGTGCATTAACATCATTGAACACACGAGATGATAAAAGTCACACAGCTAGCACTTCGTGTGATTTATATGCACAGCCAGGCCATATTCAGACCGTCCAGGCAGCCAGGAGGAAGCCCCACTGGGACTCTGAGGTTTGACTGGGAGAAGGCGGGAGACAGCCAGAAGCACAGCAGGCACAGTCGTGGGGTGCCCGGCCAGGTGCCCGGCTGGAGCCCCCAGAAGCCCTCCCCAAGGTGGCTTCCATCGAGGTGCTTGTGCCCGCCATGGCAGATGACTTGTGTGGCCCCTCCTTGCCTGGCCCTGGGGTCCTCCTCAGCCTCCTTGGCTGGCGCAGCCTCCTTGTCCTCAGCCCTGCACCCCAGGGCTCACAGCACACAGGCCCCGGCTGCCCCTCTATGTTCACCCCTCGATGAACCTCGAAGGCCAGGATCCCAGCCAGCTGACCTCCCCTGTGTCAGACTTCGCGGGTCCAGAGCAGGAACCGCCAGGCCTCAAAACAGACACTGTGTCCTTCCTGCTGCTCAGGCCAAAGCAGCGTCAGGACCCTGAGTCGGCCTCATTGCCCTAGCCTGACTTCACATCAGGTGTTGCTGGCCTCATTCTGAAACAACGAGAACACATCTGCCACTCACCAACTCTATCATATGCCCTACCAAGCCAACTCCCGTGCCTCTGGCAGGATGGATCCCTGTCTCCTCAGCCGCCCCCAACTCACCCTCTCAAACACCTGCATGCCCGCCTACAGCTGGAAGGACCTAACAAAACCGGTGTTAACTCAGTTCCTCCCTCCTCAGGAGCCCAGCAGGCCCGGTAGGATCTGCCAGCGCCTGATCCCTTTCCACCATGCTCCCCAGCTCTGGGCTGTGCTACCCAACATCCTAGGACCTTTTACTTGGAGTTCCCACTTGTGACAGCACACACTGCCCACAGGTGTGTGGACTGGGTGCCTCCCGACTGGAACGTCAGACCCTGAGGAGAATCATTTGCCTCTCCTCCCACCCCCGCCTACCACAGCCCCAGGACGTAGACCAAGACTATGAATGGCAACTGACTTTGAACAGGTGTCTTGGAGCGGCAATCCGCTTCTACTGGCTCTACTGGCTCTCCTCAGTAGGTCCCATCAAGATTCTATCAGAGAGGAGTTCGTACAGGACGTCCACGAGATGGCTTAGTGGATAAAGGCACCTGCCATGAGGCCAACAGCCCGAGTGGGATCCCTGAGGCCCACATGGTGGGAGAGAACCCACGCCCATAAGTGTTCTGACCTCCATCGCCACGTGCCATTTGCCCAGATTCATTCTGTCGTCAAAACTCACTGCTGCCAGCCCTCCAAAGGGGACAGGTGCTGCTCCCTTCCCTCCAAGGGGTGCAGGATCATGTTTAATGTCACCCAGGTGGCGAGCGGATGAACCACCTGCACTTCCGCTCCACGTGCCAGCAAACCCTGCCACCTCCACAGGGAATGAGTTCTGTCACCTCTGAACCCCTGGGACCTTGGGAGGAGGCTTCCTCCACGGTCCTCAGGCCAGAAATGCCAGGGATGGGACACGGCTTCTGCTGTTAGCAGCAGGTGCATACGGAGGAGGTGTCCCCAACCCCTTGCCACGGACACCTCCATAGGTGCCACTCAGTTCTGCACTGCAAGCCACAGGACCATCATGCCCAGCTCCCGGGACTTGGCAGAGTGCAGGGCAGCCCCTCTCCGGTGTGGAGGATGCTACCCACAAAGGGACTTCCTCATTAAGACCTTCTGCAGCCTTTCCCTGACGCTGCTCTTCACATGGGTCCAGAGGTCACCGCCCAAGTCAAGCAACACAACTTCGCCTCAGGTCTGTCCTAGAAACCTGCCCTGTCACCTCCAGTCAGCCACTGTCACCTCCCTAACTAACCGCAAGGCAGACGCAGAGACTCCAGGAGTGCCATCTGCAGCTGCTGCTGAGATCTGGGCCCAGTCCCTGCCACCTGGCCTCCCCCCAAGTCCATGAGGCCCACGGGCACATCTGAGTCTTGTCCAAATCATGTGGGAGTGGGCAAGAGGTGCCCACAGACTCCCAGTATGAGGTGACATGTCCTGCAGAGGGGGCCTTTTTCACCCTGCAGGCCCCAAAATTCCAGTACTGTTTAAGTGGGCCCCTGAGGCCAGCTCAAGAAACAGCTTAGAGGGGCCCGCCATGTGCAGCAGGCATGGCAAGGCCTCACGCTGACAGCAGACAGTGGCCTTTCAGGGACTAATCACAGGAGAACGAGAGCGGAATATAGCACCTGGAATCCCAGCACTCAGGGGAGACAGGCACATCACGTCCTTGAGGCTAGCCTGAGCCACACTGATATCGCCTGTCTCGAAAAACGAGAGCCCTGTAGCTTAGTGGTGAGTGATTGCTTGCATGTTCAAGGCCCTGAGTCCGTCCCAGCACAGCAAAAGCAGGGGTCCCCAAGGCCCCGTCCAGTCACCTCTGCGCTTCCCACCCATGTCCCTGAAAAGACCCTCTCACCACTGACCCTTGGCCCTGGCCTCCCTCCCCACGGCTGTGTCTCTGACAGGGTTTCTCCAAGCAGGTGACTTGCAGCTTCACGGTGGTCTGTTCCAGGCCCACCCTCTCAGCGCTGAATCCACCTCCCATTCAGAGGTCCTAGATCTGACCTTCACACCGGGAGCACAGCTGTGCCCGGTACCAACAGGCACGGTACTCCCCAACTCTGCCCAGTCCTGACAGGCATGGTACTCCCCGGTTCTGTTTCGTGTTCCTCTCCCTCCAGTCTGGCCTGTAGGTGTGACACAAGAGCATGGTGGGGATAGAGTGGCACCTGAGACCCTGCCCCCATACATTCAAGAATACAGATGCATATACACGGGGCACCTAAGATACCGCTTCACATACTGTCCAGAACCCGGGTGCACACACAGCGCTCGCTGAGCTCCATACACGCAGCCTCTGCACAGCGCACGGGCTCACTGTGAGAGGTGAGCCTGATGGTGCCAACAGTCTCTGCTCAGCATGCATGCTGCACACATAGCACGCTGCACACATAGCACGCTGCACACATAGCACGCTGCACACATAGCATGACTCAGGACAGCAGGCAGCTGCCAATCCATTTGGGGATGCACAGGCCTGTTCATAACCTGTCGTTCCGCACACTCAAGAGACTGAGGCAGAAGGGCTGTGAGATCAAGTACTACATGAGCAAGAGATTGAATTCAAGGTCAATCTGTGCAAACTAGTGAGGCTGTCACAAAATGGGGTAAAGGGGGCCTGGAGCCATAGCTCAATGGTAGAGCACTTGCCTAGCATGAGCAAGGTCCTGGGTTCAATTCCCATAACTGTAAGTAGAGAAGGGGATGGAGGGAAGGGCCCAGGGGGAGGAGAGGGGGGAGGAAGAGAAAGAGAAAAGGAGAAAGAGAGAGATTGAGATCCTAATTTCCCACCTCCCAGCCTGCTCTCTCCTTTGAGTACCCCAGCAGGAGACAGCAAGAAAGCAGAAGCAGGGGATGGGGTGGGTAGGTGAGGGCCAGAAGGGCAGCCCCTAGGCTGTGTAACTGTGTCCTGTCTCGCTAGCCTTTTCTACATGAGGAACAAAAGAGTTGGAGGAACCTCCTCTCCCGCCCCAAGTTGCCCTTAAATAACCATGAGGAAGCCAGGACCCTCCCTGAGGACCACAGTCCTGCAGGGGAAGAAGGGTACAGTAATGTCTGTAATTTGTTTAAATAATCCCGCTGAACTGGAAGAAAATTAACAAATGAGAAAGCAGCTCGAAATTAATCAAACTTCTCCCTGTCCATGTCCCCCCGCCCTGTGCTTTCTGTCTTAATGAAGGTTATTTATCCAACGAGCAATAAAACAGGGAATTAAATTAAACAGGCCCTCTGTTCCCTCCTCTCCCCACCCCAAGGAGGCAGTGGCCCTTCTACAGCTTTATAACTGTGCAGGCTGGGGACTGTGACAGACAGGGACACCAGGCAGAAAGAGTCAGGACCCCCATTTTCCATCTCTATAGCACAGCCGAAACTAAAGAAACAAAAGGTTCACTTAACCACAAGACTGGCAGCAGATAGGGGAGGGCCCTGTCGCTGGGTGTATCAGATGGGGGACTTAGGGGAGGGCCCTGTCGCTGGGTGTATCAGATGGGGGGCTTAGGGGAGGGCCCTGTTGCTGGGTGTATCAGATGG